>JAWPHD010007820.1:0-123294 GCA_037043455.1 Cyrtodaria siliqua | reverse complement strand
TTTAGATCATAGTATGTTGATCTCTTTGTGCACGATAAACTAGTTTCCCACGCATCATATATCCGTATCATATATCCGTCTTGTGCAGTACGTGGCTCGCCGCGGCGGTACTCGCACCGCTCACGGAATTGCAATAAACAGGACATGTGTCATAAAACTATGTTTCCCTAGAATGGTACGTGCTTTTGTCATATACTGACTGTAATAGTACCTAATTAGGTTGTACTTCAATTAGGGCTTACGCAGTAGCTGAATTAGAGGATGTGTGGTTTATTGTTAGTTGCGGGCACGTGGAGAGCGTGTCATACTGCAAATCCAAATTTAATACGTGCCACTCCTCGAGTGTTTTGGTCACCAGGTGGCGGGGACTTACGGCATATAGATATCCTCTCTGGTAGAAATTAGATGCTGTGTCATTTATTATGTTGTCGTTTTTTTGTGTGTTTTTTTTTTTATCAATTATTTGAAAAATAAACACGTACTAACTATATTTTTTCAATGTCTACTTTCCGCAAAGAGTAAAGTCCTTATTATCTGACGCTCGTATTAATAAACAAGTATTAGACCATGTCCATGCATTCGGAATATACTGAATTATGCCCTAAGTATACATTACTCAACTTTTATAATCGGTAACCCAGGTTTTTGAAATAACACGAATACTTTAAACTGGAAATCACCGAAAACACATACCAATATTTTTATTAAGTTTATCAACAATGTTTAACTTCGTTAATAAACTTAATAAAAAGATTGGTATGTGTATCGGTCATTTCCAGCTTTTAATATTTCTGTTATTTACAAAATCTTGGTTACCGATTATAAAAGTTGAGTAGTGTATATGTACCAAAATATGCGGTGTTGCCGGTGACTTACTGTCAGATTTTCGAAAAACAGTTTAATTCCGACATTTTCATACACGCTGTACTGTTTTTGCGTGCTTTCCTTTATGAACTGATGGATTTTTTTGTTCCCAATGACGTCACTTCAGTAATACGAGAAAGATTTCCCCCCTTAGATTTTTTTCGATTTTTTAGCAATGCCTGTTCGCCTTTTTGATTTTTATGTTTAAAAACATATTTTCACTAAGCATACAGCAATAACATAGTAAACATCGTATTTATAATGATATTTAATAATTTAAAACATATCAACAGCGGATTTGTTGATTTAGGACAATGTTCATCTTTAACATGAATTATTTACTTACGTTTTGTACAGTGCAATCTTTATCTAATGTGCCCGCTGTCACCGAGCTTCGTCGTGCATTCATATTTATTCATCAAATCAGTGCTATCAATGTATCAATTTATATAGGAACAGAACAGAGGACTGGTATTAGGAACAGAACAGAGGACTGGTATCCTGAACTGTTATTTACGAGTGTCCGTGGAGCGTCCATTACTGATCATTACAGTCACAGTTGGGGTTCTCAGCGTCTTATATGTTGGCCAATCACATGTTGTGACATAGAGTCAGTTACTCCCTTTTATTTCAATCAGCCAGTCACATTTAACGAACTAAATAATGCATGGTACAATCCTAAATTTTTAATTATGCATACTTTATTGTATTATATAATTTTATCAGGCGACATAACATATTCAACTATGATTTGCGACGAATAATGATTTAATTTATAATTAAAGAGGCACTTTATAACGGGCTGAAATTTATGTTATTTGTATTGTTAATACAACGTGCACTGATCAAAATAACTATACGAGCAGACGAAAACTATCTGGTATTTGATACTCTCAGAAACTAATTTATTGAATAGTTTAAAACTATAAGGAGTAAAACACATTATTAATTTAGTTTACTTCCGTTCTTGTACTTCCTGCATATATTGTGTGCACATATTAATAATTAGCTATTAGGTCTGTGAAATAATTAGGAATAAAAAAAAGTAAACCAGATATAACTAGTTTACCACATTGCAATGAAGTATGATAACGTTGTTTTCTTATTGGAATCGGTATTAGTTAAATAATATAACTTCACAGGAAATCGAGTTATTCAAAGTTAAGTTAATAGTTTTTCTTATTATAAGTAACTGTATGACTTTGTTTACATCTCTCAATAACGGCAATATCTGCAGATTTCGAACATTATAGTTTAGGTTTAAAACACGGCAGTCTTGATCTTCGTTATTTAAATTCGCGGCGTCCAGTCAATTCTTAATGTAATGAATATTTAAATCAGCTTGATTCATATTAAAGGGATAAAGACAATCTGAATTTCTTTAAAACTCGCGGCATCCCGTTAGTGTTTCTTCGTTTATTGCATATTTTGTTTTTGTATATTACTACATTTGACATTATTGCTCCAGTATAGTATTTATCCCGTGGTAGTTTAACGAAAATATATTGAAAACTCTGAGACGATATAACCTTTAATTTAAAAATATATTCAAGCAACGTTAAAGGGACACATCGCAATCTTGTTGTTTTTTTAAACTCACGGCGTCCGGTGGATAACTTACATTTGTTCAATCATTTATATTAGTTATAAGAATAGTAATAAGCAAATTGTATTGTATTGCACCAATAATATATTAAAACGTATAGTAAAGTAAGACGAAAAAGAGAATACTTAAAATAGTACCTATTTAAATGTAACCAGGTTAAAAGTAAACATGATTCTGGTTATATAAATCGAGACACCCATTTCAAACTCTTCAATATTGCCGTGGGTCCCTTTAAAACGAACATCATACTTGAATGATACACCGGAGGTGCTTATTTTAATAAAATTATTCAAGATTGCTCCGCGTCCCTTTAGAATCATTAGTGCATTCCCTATGCATGCAATATTAATTTCACACGAATCACAAACACGTAACTGGATTCTAGCGCATGACTCAGACACTTCTGTAAACAAATTTATTCTTCTTCATATAATGGGGCTAAAACAACAGATGTGGTTTTATTGGGACAGTGATAGAGGGAGCTAATAAATACAAATTATGAAGAATGAATATGATATGTATCAGATAAACGCGGGGCAGAGGTGTTAGCTCCAAACCACAATTCATTATCCACTGAGCCACCGAGGCCACTTTGTAAATGAACATATTCAGTACTATATCTCTCAAATTATATAGAAATCTATACATTCTGCAATGCTTTTCAAATCAGCTTTTCCCATCTTCCTCTGTGTCACACTTGACTCCTATTTTTTATTATAAACAATGGAAATTTACCATGTTTACCAATGTAAACATTAATATTAATTAAATTGTATTCGTATAATACAATCTTTTAATATTGTGTCTATTCAAATCTCGTATTTCTCGTAGGTTCTGTTTTTCTTTTTCCGGATTTCCCTTATTTCCATTATGGCTAATGCTGTTTTCATTTATTATGTAAACTGAGTATATTCCCTGAATTTACAAACTATTTTTACAGAACAGAACATATATTTTATTTAACTTGTACATACGTACATCGTCATGTATGCATATATTAATACAATTTTTCATACATAAGTATAAGTCACGTGATTCTGCAAATCGATCATTTTATATCAGCAGTTGGGTAATATATATATAGCAAATAACTATTACATGAGGATGAAAATGCAAGCGATTCTTTTACAACACTGTTTAATATAAAATATTTATGTTTCATTCCTCCGGTATGTATATTGTGAAAATATCTAATTACTGATGTCTCTAATTAAATCGCAGTGCGCGTGTACACACTACGCGAGCTATGGATTAAACAATTAGTGATTGTCGATGTCGGGTGCTTATGGCAGTAACACAGTTGTTGCATATCGAAAATCCAGGCTAATTAAACGATGAATTTAGTTAAGCACATGTTAACTCGATGGTGGCATGAATATAAATGGTGGGTGCATGCATGGGGTTTGCACATAGGAATAGGAATTAGCATAATTATGCCTCAACTATTGTTTGTAATTATTATAAATTTAAATATCAACATTAATTAAATTGTATTCGTATAATCCACTCTTTTAACAATTTGTCTATTTAAATCTCGTATCTCAAGTGGGCATTTGTTGTCCTGCATAATTATGGATAGTTACTACTTTTACCGTGTTATCCCTTGTTGTAAATGGTTTTATCTTTATACATTTACATTATTTTTGATAACTGTTTCTTTCATTCATCTTTCATCAGTTTTTGCGCACAATGTGAACTATTTATGTGTCGACGTGCCGTAAAACAGCATTCATTCATTCATTCACTCATTATTTTGTCCATTTTTAATGGTTTTGCCTTATTTCCAGTATGGCTCTCTCTCATGTATTAGGTAAACTGAGTATATTCCATTTATTTACAAACTAAATTTTACAGCACTGATTGATTTGAAATATTTATTGTTCATACTTCCAGTATGTATAATGTGAAAATATCTAATTACTGATGTCTCTAGTTCAATCGCAGTGCACTTGTACACACTACGCGAGCTATGCATTGAACAATTAATGATTGTCGACGTCGGGTGTTTTTGGCAATAAAATCCAAAACCCGGCTAATTAAACGATGCATCTAGTCTGGGCTCTATATGTCATTTTTGAACCAGATTTAGTTAAGCATATATTAACTCGATGGTGGCATGAATATAAATGATGGGCGAATGCATGGGGTTTGCACGTAGGAATTAACATAATTATTAAGCATCAACTTTTGTTTTTAATTAATATAAATGTTTGTTTCATTTGCTGCATCAATCAATCACTCTTAAACCAACGATCGTAGAAGAGAATTATCTAATTGTACTGTCCTTTTTTTAATTGGTCAAACGCAAAAAAAGGTAAAAACTCAAAAACGCGTTTGCAAACTCTGCGCATGCGCTCTACGCGCGTTTGGAAACTATGCGCATGCGCACTACGCGCGTTTGGAAACGCCCGTTTCAGAGCGTTTGGAAACGGAAAAACTGTGAGCATGCGCACTTTAAGCGTTTGCAAACCCGTTTTCGGTCGTTTTCCGTTTTTAAACGATAAACGAACGACAAACTGGTTTGAAACGGTAGATAAACGGTAAAACTCGGTAATAAAACGATTCGATAGCTGTACGTCAGTAGGATAGAACCTACCCATGATGTAACTGTTACGTTAGGAGGATAAAACACAGATAAATGTGTGAAGTAACAAGAAGCATATAACTCGGATATGATGTTACCTTTGTAGGGGATAGAACTTACACATATCGCTACGTCAGTAGGACAGAACCAAGATACATGTATGAAGTAACGATTACATTACTAGAATATAACTCGGATATGATGTTACCTTTGTAGGGGGATAGGACCTACACATACCGCTACGTCGGTAAGACATAACCCTTCTGCCAAGTCATTCAGTACCTTCTTTGTGGCTTTCTAGGCTATTGTTGTTTTGTATTTATATATACACGAGCATCTTTGTGTTTTACTTATTGCCTATTAATGCGGCCTTGTTGGTTAGCGAATAGTTCATGGCGGGGATGTCTTTATTAATACTGTCCCGTTTTATTGAGATGAAGTAGGGTAAATGTGGGGTTTGGTGCACCTTAAACCTGGTTGAAATCCCCAAGCGGCCTTTTTTGCCACTAACCGTTCCCCAAGGTGGTAACCCTATTGTCAACCCGTTTTATGTTTGTGACGTCATATGCTGTTTTTATTCCTTGTTAACATTACCATTCATGTTTGTCGTTTCGCGTGTTTTTGGGTTTACTGTGTTCTGTGAAAGCTGCATTTCCTGTTCGACATTAATACATATTTTATATAAAGCATGAAATATTTTCAAACATTACCAAATATTCAAACGCGATTATGACCCAGTATCCTTCAAACACTGCATGATTATTAGTTGATCCATTTACAGTTCGCCACTCAATTCGTTCCTCTTTGATTGTGCGATGCCTCGAAATAGCATGGGCAGACTGATGATGTTTGATTAAACCCTGAACAGTAAGGGCACGTTTAATGTTTATATCGTCTTTAATCCTATCTTGCCGTGCTGCTAACTATTTATTCTTTACTTTTGCTCCGGCTTTTGACAGGCCACTGAGTATTTACTTTGTGGCTGTTGAGGCTTTTAATTTCGATATTCATACATTTCATGATCATATTTGAATTTTATTTATGTTGACTATTATAAATGCTGAACATTTATTATATATATACATATATATATATATGGGGAGAAATATTTGTGAACTACCAAGGACAGACAACCTTCGGACGAACTACGGCAGGGCGCCTAGCTATGACGAGATACACAGAAATCAAATTTATATATTCACTCCTTAAAACAGGTAGTTGCAACACACGTTGATAAACTGTATCTCTACATCATGACACACTCGTCTGAAGGCACAATTAACATATAGAGGCATACATACATACAATTATAGCTCATATGAGTTTGCCACATTTAAGCGTTCAACCACATACAGCTATATTGAGACAGTGACAATGAAAGGTGCCGGATCTGGGGATACTGTGAATTCAGGTATATATAATAAAGGGAGAGAATTTGAACTCACTACGGCAACTTTCGAAATTGGGATCTCGTAAGAGATTCAAGTTCACAAGGCAGAATTATATATGGGGAGAAATATTTGTGAACTACCAAGGACAGATAACTTTCGGACGAACTACGGCAGGGCGCCTAGCTATGACGAGATACACAGAAATCAAACATATATACTCACTCCTTAAAAAAGGTAGATGCAACACACATTGATAAACTGTATCTCTACATCATAACACACTCGTCTGAAGGCACAATTAACATATAGACGCATACATACATACAATTATAGCTCATATGAGTGGGCCACATTTAAGCGTTCAACCACACACAGCTATATTGAGACAGTGACAATGAAAGGTGCCGGATCTGGGGATACTGTGAATTCAGGTATATATAATAAAGGGAGAGAATTTGAACTCACTACGGCAACTTTCGAAATTGGGATCTCGTAAGAGATTCATGTTCACAAGGCAGAATTATATATGGGGAGAAATATTTGTGAACTACCAAGGACAGACAACCTTCGGACGAACTACGGCAGGGCGCTTAGCTATGACGAGATACACAGAAATCAAATGTATATATTCACTCCTATATATATATTATATTACAATAGGATAAGAGTAAAGTTTGGTGTACACTAGCACCTGGCTTACACACGCACTGCCTCGCGGCTATTTTGCCTCTGAACGTTCCTTGAATGCTACTTTTCCTGTTCGGTTTTTATATATACTTTTGTTGAAACTGTTGTTTGCTCCAAAACGTGTCATTTAGTCTTTCAGATCGAAATAAGGCGAAAATTAAAACGACTTTCAGATGAGCTATCTCGGTGATCTTGACATGTTAATTTGCAAATTTATCAAATGTCCTTCAAGTATTTCCTTTAAAGTAGTATTTTAACAAACACTAAAAGCCTCATTACATCATGTCAGCTTTGTCTTAATGAAAAAATCGAAACCCATATCTGGTATTTAAGGGCACTTTTAATCAATTGTTTTATTTATGTATAAGTAAACTGCACACTTTTTATTTACACACTGTGTGATCATGGTGACTTACTTTAAATTTTTTTTCACAAGTATCATTATAGAAGAAGACATATCTAAACCTAATAAGATATGTTTAATATTGTCTCTATGTTATCAAGATACGGATGGTTTAACTAACTTCAAGGCTACACACTCAGTAGTGTTAACTAACTACAAGGCTAAACAATCAGCAGTGTTAACTAACTACATGGCTACACACTCAGTAGTGTTGAATTAAGGAATGCATCGATTTAATGTTAGATTTCATGAAGATGAAAACACATGTAATGAGTATTTTTAATTCAACGTGTTAGTAATGCATGTTACATATACGTTTAGCATAAACGTTTAAATTATTTGCAAAAATCGCAGAGAATTGCAGTTAAACGGATGATTTATATTTCAGATTTTAGATCTATGATGACGTTTAACTTGATCACAAAAAAGTAAGGTTTATTTTTTTCTTCTATCTTGTCTTATTCCTGCGGAAATAAACACTCAAACCGGTGGACAAGAGGATTGGTCTCTTTCATTCTGCCGGCCTGTTTATCCCCTAAAATGGGATGGCGAGAAATGTGCCTGAACGGGAAAGTATAACACCGCATCTCTAAAATAATGGGCAACGATAGCTTAGAGTAGTATTATCGTTCGCGATTATATATGCTTGTCGTATCTGCCCTCATCATTCGGTTATACGTGACACTAAAAATGTTAATACTGTTGATCCCTCTAATAATCTATATGTCATTATTATCGAGAAAAAATTGTTATTTTAAAGCCGCTTTATATCGACGTGATGATAGAGGATTGATTTAATAATGACACATAAATTACATCAGTTTTGAGCTGACCCGAAATAGGCCAGATAAAAAAGTATGAAAAGAGACATTTGGAAATCGCCAAAAACAGTTCATGAACGGTAATGAAAAGTGCTAGCTACCGTTCACTCACTCTAGCGCCGGGTTGAGCAGAACTCAGTATTTAAAATGTCTAAAGCACAAACATTTCAGCCATCCCTAAGATGGTATGCATAAGACTGTGAACATTGAACCTTCAGTGAGGTATTTTCATTCCAAGGCAGCGACGTAATGTCCGAGTTTCTAACAAAACGCTTTGTTAAACGAGAGAACAATGGCTACCTATGGCAGGTAACAGTCATATGACTAAGACTAAATTAAAAAGCAGGCAACATATCCTTAGGGTGATTAAGCAATACTCAGAACCTCTAAAGACAGGAGTAGTGGAACAACCTATTCGAAATTCAAGTAGGAAAGGTATTTAAGAATGTACATGTTGATTTAGATAAATAATTTGAACCTCGGGTTTCGGATCTCGTTTTAAGAGGGACATGAAGATATCGCGACCTATTTTAGTATTTGAGAGGCGTTATGTATATGAATATCAACGCGAAATTGTGACAATTTTATCCATATCCTTATTTCTAATTATGCAGGTCTGCGTGTGTTTGCTCATGTCGATATTTCCAAACATTTATTTGTATTAAATGTGATTGCAATAATACATTGCTGGCATCAGGTTTTGCCGCAAATGTTAATCATGTTAGCCAGTATAGTTATAGTATTTTCGTTATTATTTAAGAGAACATTATTTTAATATCATTCTCCTTTAAGGTTTAGACTTGATATCTACAAACATATAAACAAAACATTCTGAGAATTTATAAAACAAAGATTATGTTCTATAGTAGAAAGAAATACGCTAATTGAAAAACAAAATGTCTGAGAATAGTTTAATTTCTATTAATTATAAATATTTGTATAACTTCTCAGTAATTTAATTGCTATAATGCATATTTATACCTACTAGAATAAATGCTGAAAAGGTGAACCTTTGGAAGTAACACAAACAAGCAAAAGAGAAAATTAGCAGACTCGGTGTTATTGAGTCTATTCATGTGAGGTTATTATAAGATGCAACACCTCTCACGCCTCCTAGCACCGGCTTAAGTGATATTCTACTTTAAAGCAACACAGAGTGGGCTTGATGACCCCAAAGGACCAGTAAATAATAACACTACTGATTTGTAGTCCGGCGATTTTTTTACGGCCGCCACACAGCACTAAACAAACGCTTGTGTGAATGTCAATAAATACTGGAGAGGATCACTATACGCATTTTGATTTCGTTCCAGTCCATTGACCTATTGTATGTAACAATTGTATAATGCGTTATCTTTGAAATAAAATATGTTTAAACCAATAAATACTCAAAATGTGATCCCTTGGAAACAACAAACACAGAGAGAAAAATAGCGGACTCGGTTTTATTGAGTCTGTTCATGAGAGGTAATTATAATACAACAATTCTTACGCCTCCTAGCACCAGCTTCAATTAACATATTTGTTATCAATTTCGAGACAGCTTAATTTTTCAGACGAAATATTAGTACTTATTACAACGCAAAGAACCCGTAAAGAACATAATCTTGTCAATTTCAAGACAGTTATTGTTTACATTAAATGAAATATGTGTTCCATCTAGAACTCTAAAAGTATTTCGCCAGTAAATGTAATATCTAAATAATTTACAACATAAGCGTGTTAAGATATTATCACCAACAAACACATTAAACAGTTTAACGTTAAAATACGTTTTCTTTACGACTCTGCTAATGTGTTTAGAATACAAATGAAAAACAAAAAAATGGCGTGATTACCACGGGTAACATCAAACATTATAAAGGTATACCGTCACTAGGGAGTTTTACAGAAGCATTTAAACACATTCAAGAGAGGCTCCGTGGCAGTCTCTCGATGCACATTATCTCTACGGTGGATAATTACACGTGTTTCTTATCTACCGGCACCATTCGCGAACACATCGATAACAACTTATATCTCATAACTAGATTGTCTAGTAAGTTATAATAAAGTATAGTTATCAAAAAAGCTATAGTATTATTTTAAAACCATACCGAGTATGCTAATTATGCTGATATAAGTAACACCGAGGATATGATTTAAAAGTAAACAACGTGACCGTTGTTACGTCGATTTCATTTTTGGATAAGTAATCAAATATGTCTTACTATTAAAGCTCATAACTTTGTTTTTAATTTTATCAATTTCGTTCAAGACAGTTAAATTTAAAACAAAATCGCAATAATAAAACTCAGACAGACAATGTTTGTATCAGTTCCGAGACATTTTTTTAAACGAAATATTTCTTCATAGTAAAACTCTAAAAATATTATATGTCGATTTATCAGTTCTCAGGTATATTTTTTCCAAATTAGAGAAACCCTCTTCGTACAAAATGAATATAATATTTAAAACTTAAGCGTGGTAATAATTATGTTACCACCAATAAACACATTAAACCGTGAAACGTTAAACACAATTGCTAATGTGTTTTGGGATACACATGAAAGTACACAAAATTTATAATCAAAACTCTAAAGATGTAGTGTCGTGAAGGAATTTTCAACAAGCTATTATCAAACCCTGCTCTTCTTCTAAAATATAAAAGTAATTTAAGAACTCTTCTTCGGCAAGGACCATTCTAAACTGACTTCTATGGTGACGTTATCATACACTCGTTTTTAAACTCGTTAAAAAGTTTACCAAACGAGGGTTAGGACCTTACCATTTTGTAGCGCACTGCATGTTTAGTGGTTTTGTTGGTTAGAGATTAGATCATGGTTACACTGTCCTGTTTTAATGGGATGACAAGTGTTTTGTTGGGTAAGTTCGAGGTTTGGTGCACCCTAGAACCGGTTTGAACCCTCAGTGGCCAACTTTGTCACAGACCATTCCAAGGCGGTAGCCCTATTGTCAACCCGTTTGTGTTAGTGATGTCGTTTGCATTTTTTATTACTTTTGCCTTCTTGTTTGTCTGTTTGCGTGTTTGTTTCTGTGTTTTGTGGCTGACTGTCCTCCTTGAATGCTACTTTCCCTGTCCGATCTTTTAATATTTCTTTACAGATCGCCACTATACTTTCCTTTTTAATTGTGCGATGAGGGATAGACTGTGTACCCTACGATGACGTCTACATACATCCTCATTTGACGGTAGCATTTGATGTTTGTCTTGCGCCGAAGAGAGGAAAACAGCGAGGTTGTGTGCACTTAAAATCGAGTTTAACTAACCAGTTAATAAGAAATAAAGGCATATGACGTCACAAACACAAAAAGGGTTGAAAATATGGTTACCGCCTTGGAACGGCAAAAAAGGAATCTGGAAATAACAAATATGATACGATTGTGTCCACTCATGGAAGGATAGATGAAGAGACACTGAGGTGATCGGAAAATCAGATAAAATTCAGGAGGGGTAAAACGGACAACATAAAATAATATAAGTAAAGTTAAAGACAGGTACGCGTTATCTGAACGACATTTTACATTATCTCGATATGTTTTAGAATTATAGGGTTAGTATGGTAGAGCATAGTATTTGATATGGACTACATATGTACATCATATTAAATGTTTTAGGTTTCCGTAGTAGTAATCAGTTTTAAATAGACAACTTCCCTTTTGTTTTATTGTTTTATGAAATCATTTGTATTTGTTTCAGCAATTTGTCTAGCTTGAATTTCAAGTAATATCGCGCGACTGCATAATTGTTTTAAATACTGATTTGAGCTGTAATTTAGTCAGATATTCTCTTGCGAATAAAAACATCAACATGTCACTGAAAAAGTATATGTGCTTACACAAACATGACTAGATCGGCGTGATATACTTTTCGTTGATGAGGTGTATGCATGTATGTTTGAATTTATGGTTTAGTCAATTGAAATACGGCGATTGTGTATGCAGCCATTTGCGTGGTGTTTTCAGAAAACTCCCCGTGAAAGCGCGGATGGTGTAGTTCCAGATACCTACCTACAATTCATAGAAATGGATACAATGGCTCTATGGTAGGTACATGCCATGAAAGCTATGATTCTCACGCCTATATATATACCCAAGATACTATGTAACTGTTACGAATTTATGATATGAGCTTGACAATATATGACTATTACGTTCGAAGGTTAGAACCTAAAATAATATAACTCTAAATTTAGCAAAATAACACTTATACAGTTTTAATTAGGATATACCTAGAATTGTTGTACGGGTTATATTTGCAAAAAAAATCCTACAAATGATGTAATGGTTGCTCAAGTAAAATAAAACCAAGTCATGGTGATTGCTTAGCAAGTAGGATAAAACATAGATACGAGTTTACAGTTACATTAGTAAGATATAACCTAGACATGATGATTCTTTACAGACCAACGACTAGGGGTTACACATGATCATCTGCTCAAATTGCCCAAGTCGTAGGAGTGTGTAGAAGAATAGAACCATAATATAACTGTAACCATAATAGAATCGAAACTACAGATACATAGAGGATATTTGTTGTTTTGGAGTGAATAACATATTTTATTTCATCGAGAAGTGAGAAAACTTTATATTTTCACGAATGCGAAGCATGAGTGAAAATATAAAAGTTTTCTAACTTCTCGATGAAATAAAATATGTTATTCACTCCAAAACAACAAATTTTCTTTTTATTTTATGATTTTACAAACAATTATTTAAGCAATTTCAGTAGCTAAACTGTTTTACACACCTGGCTACGCGCCCTGTTCACGATGACATAATGAAACGTTACATGACGTCACTTTTTTTGAAACCGTTTACGTCAAAGAAAGAAGGTAATTAAATAACAGTGGATGTAACAGTGTAACAGTAGGAATATCTTGTGAGTCGTGTTACTGTGCATTTGTGTTGGTTGTACATTTAAAAGTAGTCCCGGCAGCTACTGTGGAATAAACCTCTATATTCCACAGTGTGGAATAACACTTTTATTTCACTGATAAAATACAGTATTTCATTGCTTATCATAAAATAAATGATGTTATATTTGTAGCATAGAACGTAGAAGTGATGTTACCGTTCTTTAGTAGGATAAAACCTCGACATTAAGTAATAGTTAGCGAGATAGATACTAGACATGTTGGAACTGATAGCTGGATAGAACATAAACATGCCATTACTGTTAGGACATCATATAGACATCATTTAACTGTTAGTATGATATAACCTATATATGATGCTACGTCAGTAGGATAGAACCTACCCGTGATGTAACTGTTACGTTAGGAGGATAAAACCCAGATAAATGTGTGAAGAAACAAGAAGCATATAACTCGGATATGATGTTACCTTTTTAGGGGATAGAACTTACACATATCGCTACGTCAGTAGGACAGAACCAAGATACATGTATGTAGTAACGATTACATTACTAGAATATAACTCGGATATGATGTTACCTTTGTAGGGGGATAGGACCTACACATACCGCTACGTCGGTAAGACATAACCCTTCTGCCAAGTCATTCAGTACCTTCTTTGTGGCTTTTTAGGCTATTGTTGTTTTGTATTTATATATACACGAGCATCTTTGTGTTTTACTTATTGCCTTTTAATGCTGCCTTGTTGGTTAGAGAATAGTTCATGGCGGGGATGTCTTTATTAATACTGTCCCGTTTTATTGAGATGAAGTAGGGTAAATGTAGGGTTTGGTGCACCTTAAAACCTGGTTGAAATCCCCAAGCGGTCTTTTTTGCCACTAACCGTTCCCCAAGGTGGTAACCCTATTGTCAACCCGTTTTATGTTTGTGACGTCATATGCTGTTTTTATTCCATGTTAACATTACCATTCATGTTTGTCGTTTCGCGTGTTTTTGGGTTTACTGTGTTCTGTGAAAGCTGCATTTCCTGTTAGACTTTAATACATATTTTATATAAAGCATGTGCTATTTTTAAACATTACCAAATATTCAAACGCGATTATGACCCATTATTCTTCAAAACACTGCATGATTATTAGTTGACCCATTTACAGTTCGCCACTCTATTCTTTCCTCTTTGATTGTGCGATGCCTCGAAATAGAATGGGCAGTCTGATGATGTTTGATTAAACCCTGAACAGTAAGGGCACGTTTAATGTTTGTATCGTCTTTAATCCTGTCTTGCCGTGCTGTTAACTATTTATTCTTTACTTTTGCTCCGGCTTTTGACAGGCCACTGAGTATTTACTCTGTGGCTGTTGAGGCTTTTGATTTCGATATTCATACATTTCATGATCATATTTGTATTTTATTTATGTTGACTATTATAAATGCTGAACATTTATTATATATATATATATATATATATATATATATATATAAAATATTACAATAGGATAAGAGTAAAATTGGGTGCACACTAGAACCTGGCTTACACACGCACTGCCTCGCGGCTATTTTGCCTCTGAACGTTCCTTGAATGCTACTTTTCCTGTTGGGTTATTATATATACTTTTGTTACACTGTTGTTTGCTCCAAAACGTGTCATTTAGTCTTTCAGATCGAAATAAGGCGAAAATTAAAACGGATGAGCTACCTCGGTGATCTTGACGTGTTAATTTGCAAATTTATCAAATGTCCTTCAAGTATTTCCTTTAAAGTAGTATTTTAACAAACACTAATAGCCTCATTACATCATGTCAGCTTTGTCTTAATAAACAAATCGAAACCCATATCTGGTTTTTAAGGGCACTTTTAAACAATTGTTTTATTTATGTATTAGTAAACTGCACACTTTTTATGTACACACTGTGTGATCATGGTGACTTACTTTAAAAAAAAAAGTTCACAAGTATCATTATAGAAGAAGACATATCTAAACCTAATAAGATATGTTTAATATTGTCTCTATGTTATCAAGATACGGATGGTTTAACTAACTGCAAGGCTACACACTCAGTAGTTTTAACTAACTACAAGGCTACACAATCAGTAGTGTTAACTAACTACAAGGCTACACACTCAGTAGTGTTGAAATAAGGATTTAATGTTAGATTTTATGAAGATGAAAACAAATGTAATGAGTATTTTTCATTCAACGTGTTAGTAATGCATGTTACATATACGTTTAGCATATACGTTTAAATTATTTGCAAAAATCGCAGCTAATTGCAGTTAAACGGATGTTTTATATTTCAGATTTTAGATCTATGATGACGTTTAACTTGATCACAAAAAAGTAAGGTTTATTTTTTTCTTCTATCTTGTCTTATTCTTGCGGAGATAAACACTCAAACCGGTGGACAAGAGGATTGGTCTCTTTCAGTCTGCCGGTCTGTTTATCCCCTAAAATGGGATGCAAAGAAATGTGCCTGAACGGGAAAAGATAACACCGCATCTCTAAAATAAAGTGCAACGATAGCTTAGAGTAGTATTATCGTTCGCGATTATATATGCTTGTCGTATCTGCCCTCACCATTCGGTTATACGTGACATTACATATGTTAATACTGTTGATCCCTCTAATAATCTATATGTCATTATTATCGAGAAAAAATAGTTATTTTAAAGCCGCTTTATATCGACGTGATGATAGAGGATTGATTTAATAATGACACATAAATTACATCAGTTTTGAGCTGACCCGAAATAGGCCAGAGAAAAAAGTATGAAAGGAGACATTTGGAAATCGCCAAAAACAGTTCATGAACGGTAATGTAAAGTGCTAGCTACCGTTCACTCACTCTAGCGCCGGGTTGAGCAGAACTCAGTATTTAAAATGTCTAAAGCACAAACATTTAAGCCATCCCAAAGATGGTATGCATACGACGGTGAACATTGAACCTTCAGTGAGGTATTTTCATTCCAAGGCAGCGACGTAATGTCCGAGTTTCTAGCAAAACGCTTTGTTAAACGAGAGAACAATGGCTACCTATGACAGGTAACAGTCATATGACTAAGACTAAATTAAAAAGCAGGCAACATATCCTTAGGGTGATTAAGCAATACTCAGAACCTCTAAAGCCAGGAGTAGTGGAACCACCTATTCGCAATTCAAGTAGGAAAGGTATTTAAGAATGTACCACCGATATATGTACATGTTGATTTAGATAAATAATTTGAACCTCGGGTTTCGGATCTCGTTTTAAGAGGGACATGAAGATATCGCGACCTATTTTAGTATTCGAGAGGCTTTATGTATATAAATATCAACGCGAAATTGTGACAATTTTATCCATATCCTTATTTCTAATTATGCAGGTCTGCGTGTGTTTGCTCATGTCGATATTTCCAAACATTTATTTGTATTAAATGTGATTGCAATAATACATTGCTGGCATCAGGTTTTGCCGCAAATGTTAATCATGTTAGCCAGTATAGTTATAGTATTTTCGTTATTATTTAAGAGAACATTATTTTAATATCATTCTCTTTTAAGGTTTAGACTTGATATCTACAAACATATAAACAAAACATTCTGAGAATTGATAAAACAAAGATTATGTTCTATAGTAGAAAGAAATACGCTAATTGAAAAACAAAATGTCTGAGAATAGTTTAATTTCTATTAATTATAAATATTTATATTCTCAGTAATTTAATTGCTATAATGCATATATATACCTACTAGAATAAATGCTGAAAAGGTGAACCCTTGGAAGTAACACAAACTAGCAAAAGAGAAAATTAGCAGACTTGGTGTTATTGAGTCTATTCATGTGAGGTTATTATAAGATGCAACACATCTCACGCCTCCTAGCACCGGCTTAAGTGATATTCTACTTTAAAGCAACACAGAGTGTGCTTGATGACCCCAAAGGACCAGTAAATAATAACACTACTGATTTGTAGTCGGGCGACTTTTTTACGGCCGCCACACAGCACTAAACAAACGCTTGTGTGAATGTCAATAAATGCTGGAGAGGATCTCTATAAGCATTTTGATTTCGTTCCAATCCATTTACCTATTGTATGTAACAATTGTATAATGCGTTATCTTTGAAATAAATATGTTTAAACCAATAAATACTGAAAATGTGATCCCTTGGAAACAACAAACACAGAGAGAAAAATAGCGGACTGGGTTTTATTGAGTCTGTTCATGAGAGGTCATTATGATGCAACAATTCTTACGCCTCCTAGCACCAGCTTCAAATAACATATTTTTAATCAATTTCGAGACAGCTTAATTTTCATACGAAATATTAGTACTTATTACACCGCAAAGAACCCGTAAAGAACATAATCTTGTCAATTCCAAGACAGTTATTGTTTAGATTAAATGAAATATTTGTTCCTTCGAGAACTCTAAAAGTATTTCGCCTGTAAATGTAATATCTAAATAATTTACAACATAAGCGTGTTAAGATATTATCACCAACAAACACATTAAACAGTTTATCGTTAAAATACGTTTTCTTTACGACTCTGCTAATGTGTTTAGGATACAAATGAAAAACAAAAAATGGCGTAATTACCACGGGTAACATCAAACATTATAAAGGTATACCGTCACTAGGGAATTTTACAGAAGCATTTAAACACATTCAAGAGAGGCTCCGTGGCAGTCTCTCGATGCACATTATCTCTACGGTGGATAATTACACGTGTTTCTTATCTACCGGCACCATTCGCGAACACATCGATAACAACTTATATCTCATAACTAGATTGTCTAGTAAGTTATAATAAAGTATAGTTATCAAAAAAGCTATAGTATTATTTTAAAACCATACCGAGTATGCTCATAAGGCTGATATAAATGACTCCGAGGATATGATTTAAAAGTAAACAACGTGACCGTTGTTACGTCGATTTCATTTTTGGATAAGTAAGTAACAATTTCCTTCAAATGAAATATGTCTTACTATTAAAGCTCATAACTTTTTTTTCAATTTTATCAATTTCGTTGGAGACAGTTAAATTTAAAACAAAATCGCAATAATAAAACTCAGACAGACAAAGTTTGTATCAGTTCCGAGACATTTGTTTTAAATGAAATATTTCTTCATAGTAAAACTCTAAAAATATTATATGTCGATTTATCAGTACTCAGGTATATTTTTTCCAAATTAGAGAAACCCTCTTCGTACAAAATGAATATAATATTTAAAACTTAAGCGTGGTAATAATTATGTTACCACCAATAAACACATTAAACCGTGAAACGTTAATCACAATTGCTAATGTGTTTTGGGATACACATGAAAGTACATACAATTTATAATCGAAACTCTAAAGATGTAGTGTCGTGAAGGAATTTTCAACAAGCTATTATCAAACCCTGCTCTTCTTCTAAAATATAAAAGTAATTTAAGAACTCATCTTCGACAAGGACCATTCTAAACTGACTTCTATGGTGACGTTATCATATACTCGTTTTTAAACTCTTTAAAAAGTTTACCAAACGAGGGTTAGGACCTTATCATTTTGCAGCGCACTGCACGTTTAGTGGTTTTGTTGGTTAGAGATTAGATCATGGTTACACTGTCCTGTTTTAATGGGATGACAAGTGTTTTGTTGGGAAAGTGTGAGGTTTGGTGCACCCTAGAACCGGTTTGAACCCCCAGTGGCCGACTTTGCCACTGACCGTTCCAAGGCGGTAGCCCAATTGTCAACCCGTTTGCATTTATTATTACTTTTGCATTCTTGTTTGTCTGTTTGCGTGTTTCTTTCTGTGTTTTGTGGCTAACTGTCCTCCTTGAATGCTACTTTCCCTGTCCGATCTTTTTATATTTCTTTACAGATCGCCACTATACTTTCCTTTTTAATTGTGCGATGAGGGATAGACTGTGTATCCTATGATGACGTCTACATACATCCTCAAAGGACGGTAGCGTTTGATGTTTGTCTTGCGCCGAAGGAAGGAAAACAGCGAGGTTGTGTGCACTTAAAATCGAGTTTAACTAACCAGTTAATAAGAAATAAAGGCATATGACGTCACAAACACAAAAAGGGTTGAAAATATGGTCACCGCCTTGGAACGGCAAAAAAGGAATCTGGAAGTAACAAATATGATAAGATTGTGTCCACTCATGGAAGGATAGATGAAGAGACACTTTCCCGTTAGTTTTATTGTTTTATGAAATCATTTGTATTTGTTCAGCAATTTGTCCAGCTTGAATTTCAAGTAATATCGCGCGAATGCATAATTGTTTTAAATACTGATTTGAGCTGTAATTTGGTCAGATATTCTCTTGCGAATAAAAACATCAACATGCCACTGAAAAAGTGTATGTTCTTACACAAACATGACTAGATCGGCATGATATACTTTTCGTTGGTGAGGTGTATGCATGTATGTCTGAATTTATGGTTTAGTCAATTGAAATACGGCGATTGTGTATGCAGCCATTTGCGTGGTGTTTTCAGAAAAATCGACGTGAAAGCGCGGATGGTGTAGTTCCAGATACCTACCTACAATTCATAGAAATGGATACAATGGCTCTATGGTAAGTACATACCATGAAAGCTATGATTCGCACGCCTATATATATACCCAAGATACTATGTAACAGTTACGAATTTATGATATGAGCTTGACAATATATGACTATTACGTGAGAAGGTTAGAACCTAAAATAATATAACTCTAACTTTAGCAAAATAACACTTATACAGTTTTAATTAGGATATATCTAGCAATGTTGTACGGCTTATATTTGCAAAAAAAATCCTACAAATGATGTAATGGTTGCTTAAGTAAAATAAAACCAAGTCATGGTGATTGCTTAGCAAGTAGGATAAAACATAGATACGAGCTTACAGTTACGTTAGTAAGATATAACCTAGACATGATAATTCTTTACAGACCAACGACTAGGGGTTAAACATGAACATCTGCTCAAATTGCCCTAGTCGTAGGAGTGTGTAGAAGAATAGAACCATAATATAACTGTAACCATACTAGAATCGAAACTAAAGATACATGATGTTATATTTGTAGCATAGAACGTAGACGTGACGTTACCGTTCGTTAGTAGGATAAAACCTCGACATTAAGTAATAGTTAGCGAGATAGAAACTAGACATGTTGTAACTGATAGCTGGATAGAACATAAACATGCAATAACTGTTAGGACATCATATAGACATCATTTAACTGTTAGTATGATATAACCTAAATATGATGCTACGTCAGTAGGATTGAACCTACCCATGATGTAACTGTTACGTTAGGAGGATAAAACCCAGGTAAATGTGTGAAGTAACAAGAAGCATATAACTCGGATATGATGTTACCTTTGTAGGGGATAGAACTTACACATATCGCTACGTCAGTAGGACAGAACCCAGATACATGTATGAAGTAACGATTACATTACTAGAATATAACTCGGATATGATGTTACCTTTGTAGGGGGATAGGACCTACACATACCGCAACGTCGGTAAGACATAACCCAGATACATGTATGACGTAACGATTACATTACTAGAATATAACTCGGATATGATGTTACATTTGTAGGGGATAGAACATACACATATTGATACGTCAGCAGGACAGAATCCAGATACATGTATGATTGATTGAATTGAATTGGATTTTATAGTCGCACCAACAGCTAAGATACATGTATGAAGTAACGATTACATTACTAGAATGTAACTCGGATATGGTTCTACGTGTGTGGGATATACGCTATGATGCTTCGTACGTAAGTAAGAGCATAAATAAGAAAGTGTACATCATGACGCTTTAGCGTGAACATGCCATTTTGTGTATACTCGGGCAGGGGCGTAGCTTCCTATAGGCCGTGTAGGCCGCGGCTTACACTTTTTTCTGAGAAATCGAAAACATAAAAATGCCAAAAATGCAATAAAAATCGGACGCCTAGGGGGTTAAGTGGCTGAATTATGTTAATATAAATAACATTAAAATTACTTTAAATGTTTTCAGCTTCTTTTTAGTTATAAGATATATAATTTACGATAAAAAGTAAGGATATTGATGCTGTTATAGACATATTTACCGGTACGAAATATACGCCAAAACGCACCTCCGACAGTCTAGCTGAAAAAATTGTTCAGGGGGAGCATGCCCCCGGACTCCCCTAGAACTCGCCCCTGTCGGGTTATACACATTACAACTAATAACAATTTATTTTAAATAAAAGAAAGAAAAATGATAAATGTATATGTGGCATTATATGATGGAAATACAAATTAAAAGTGGTAGAGCTCGGACAAGACCCTATTTAATATATAGAGGTTGATTAACTTATCAATTACATTTTATTTACAAGAATGTGCCTTTATTTCAATAAATATTTCTGGATTCACCAGGGGACTACTGTGCCTTACTTTCGAACGTCGCGCAAGAACACACCACAACTGTCGCAACAGGTTGACCCACTTTCAAATGTCGGACATTTTTTTTGTGTCACGTGGCGAAGTTTAGGAAATTCAGCATTCATATTTGGATTTTAATCACGGAAATATATTGAAACACATTTTAATAAACTGTTAAAATGAATTGAAGTGTTATGATGTTGAATTTAAAAACATCTACTAATACATTTGGATTTTAATTGAGCAACACGGGATGTGACTGAGTGACGTGATAATTTATGATGGATGACGTAAAACAAGCGAGGAAACTTCAGATCAGCCATGTGGTGGTGAATTTATTTTCTAATCTATTTAAAGTAAATGTATATATAGTGCTAACACACCATTATTGATCTTACAGAGATGGACTTTTTCAGTGTTTTTTTAACCGAGATTTTCAAGGAAATGGTTTCCAAGAGTGAGCACTGTGAGTGTGAACTGCCTACCTATTTCTTGGTTCTGGCTAAGTGTGTATGATAAGATGCACCATCACACTTGCTGGAATTGAGGGAGAGTGTAGGGTCTACCTGCAATTAAACCAGGATGATTGGGACAACCATTTAAAACTGCTAACACAACTTTTAATTTGCCATAAAATATCAATCAAGATCACTGTTCTTTCACAGTAAGATTAAGAATTAATTCCTTCAGTTTGATTTTAAAAGGGGGAAAAAACAAAAACTTGTCCATTGTCGCACTATAATATTTGGAACTATTTCCCTTGTCCATTGTTTCTACAGTGTAAAGCGCACACTATTTTAATCTGATTCGGAGTCTGGTAATATAGCTCTGTTTCTTTTGAATTTATTGGAGGGCGGCGATAATACTGCTGGATTTTCTGGCAATGAACCGAAATAAAATGTTCCACCAGCTTTGTGTGTGGTACCATTGAATACGGATGACATCATGGAATTTGCACTTTGTTTGTGGAAAACTCTGAATACAGTTGGGCGGCATATTTTGCTTTGAAGTGGAAGGTTAGAACTGAGTGAGGCTTTGTGTTGTTTTCTTTGTATTCATAAGCGCACCAGCAATTTGCTTTTGTTGAGGTTCATTCAGTTTTTAGTAGGAATTGACACTCTGTAAGTTTTTAAGTCGACTTATTTGGGCAGTGGCTGTTGCATCCATTCCCAGGTCATTACATTTTTGTAACATGTGTACACTGTGATTGGTTAATTTGCGACCATCATTTAATGATTCGCACTTTGTCTTCATGGTTTTCACGATTTTATAAATGTGTTTTTTCCCCATCGGTTGATTCTTAAACCATGGTTGTTGGGAGTTGGAGCTGCGAAGGGCGTTAATCCCGAGAAAAAATGGCGCCTCAGGATTCATCATTTTATGTGGCCGTTGTTGTTTATATATTTTGTACGCCTCAGCTGGGCATCTTTCTTTATTTTTGCTATTGGCCCAAGCTTTTGGCTTGACTTTTCTGGTATTTTTTGGATCAGTTCCAACTCGAGTAATTGTTTCGAGTCTCTCTCTGATATGTGACAAATACTCATCCCATCTTCATCACATAGCAGCTCTATATCTCCCCACTTGAGATTCCTTTGCTCTACACAACCCAGCATTCCGAAAAGCAGAGAGAACGATAGATGTAGCAAATTTATGATTTACTGAGGCGTCTCGTGTCCAAGCTGACCTGCCTTGAACAGCTTGTCAATGTCGGCATCGGTCAACTCGTCAGCTTCATTTGGTCTATTTCCAAGACCCTGTGATTTTAGGGATGTCAGTTTTGCTTTTATAGCGTTGTTGCTATGTGGAAATAGCGAACCTTTATTGATTTGGTGTTGACAATTCTTATTTTTCAGATATCTATCCATGCTTGACATGAAACCACGGATAGTCGATGGCTTATATTCGTTACCGTCGGCCTTTTTGATGATTACAATAAAGTTTCCAAACAAAACGTCAAGTTCATTGGTGGAAAGAGTCTTTATATCTCTAAGTTCATTTTGAGCCCTACAAAATTCTTTGAACAACTGTACGTCTGAATCAGTTTTCCTCTGCGTATTGACAT
This sequence comes from Cyrtodaria siliqua, assembly GCA_037043455.1. NCBI lineage: Eukaryota > Metazoa > Mollusca > Bivalvia > Adapedonta > Hiatellidae > Cyrtodaria > Cyrtodaria siliqua. The sequence goes on along the minus strand of JAWPHD010007820.1, from coordinate 99,605 downwards.
ATTTCTGACCTGCTATGACATTTGCAACTTCCTCCTCATTCACTGGATTGAAACGAGATGTACTGTTAGAAAGAAATATAAAAAGATCGGACAGGGAAAGTAGCATTCAAGGAGGACAGTCAACCACAAAACACAGAAACAAACATGCAAACAGACAATCAAGAAGACAAAAGTAAAGATAAATGCAAACGACATCACAAAAACAAACATTGTTTATTGTTATTGTTTCTGTTGTAAAGCAGACGACAATGATATTTGGATATCTTCTTGTTTTATCATCGATCAATGAATAACATTTTCTGTTGTTTTTTATTTTATTTATTATTATTTTTATTTTCATTTAGTCATATTTATTTATTTTAATGAAATAGAACGTCTCCTGAATTTTTAATAAACCAAAACAAATTAATCCTAGAGTTTTCTTACGTTAAACGTGATCTTTAACGGCAGTAAGACAAAAATTTAAAGTTTAAAGATTTTTGTGATGGTGCAGGCACTAGAATTCAAAATAAAGCGGAACTTATACGGATGATGTAATTTAGGAAAATATAATTGGCAGTTTGTTTTGCTTTTCGTCTACCCCAGCCTTAAACGTAGTGCATCGCGAGATATGTGTGGAAACAGCATCATCCTCAGTAGATTGGACTGGAGTATACGAATTAGTGCTACCGAGTTCCAGAGATAAAACATTGATGTAATGTATGGATGTAGGTTTCACTTTTTTTTAGAAAAAGCGCATTCGCCCGGGAAATTTTCATCCACACCTGGATAAAGATGTACCTCGTGCTACCTCATACGGGGTGTATATCTCCCAGCTCATTCGATTTGCTAGAGCGTGTAATGATGTTATGGACTTCAATGATCGAAATCAAGTTATTACAAGTAAACTTCTTCAGCAGGGTTTTCGTTATCACAAACTACGTAGATTTTTCTCTAAATTCTACCGCCGTAACGAGGGCCTGCTGTAAAAGTACAAAACCAACCTTAAGACACTTCTGCGACTAGGCATATTACAACCCTCATTTTATGGAGATATGGTCTATAAACTTCGAAAGTTAAAGGGGTCTGACGGGTTTCCTGACCGCTTTACAAATTTAATCAGGAAGTTCGTCAGAAAAGGATATAACGGTTTGGTTTTACAGCGCACTGCATGTTTAGTGATTGACCCCTCTACAGTCAGTCATTACGCTTCACTTTTCACTTGTGCGATGACTGGACTACTTTTTGGGACTCTATGATTGTACCTACTGAAATCCCAACTAAGGGAGGTGGGTGCATGAGCTTTCGGCCCTCGGGTTTTCTGGTCGTACCCTAGATTGGTTTTCTCTTTAGCTGCCACTACTATGGTTGTTCAGTACGATTCTGGATACATCCTGAGATGTTTATTATTTTGTATGTGTTTCTTAGTTAGTTTCTCTGGATGTGGACTTTATTGTTAGAGAATTCCTTTTGATGGTATGTAGTTTTGTTTACACTGTCTTGTCTATTTGGGCGCTGAAGACAGGATAATAGCGAGGATTGTGCGCATATAAAATCGATTCAAGCTAACCAGTAGGCCATATTGCCAAGTCGGTAACCCTACACACCACCATATCTGTTGTTTTTTTCTCTTTAATTGTATTATCATGTCCTTGTTTGCAGTATATTGCGGACCTACGATGCCAATGCGTTCGGACGCTGTGGTTTCTATAGGACCCTATATCTCATTTTTACTTATATTGCCTATTGATGCTGCCTTGTTGATTAGAGATTAGATTATGGCGGGGATTTCTTTATTTACATTGTCCTGTTTTAATGAGATGACAGTAGGGTAAGTGTGAGGTTTGGTTCAACCTAGAACCGGTTTAAACCCCCAGTGAAGTTTGTTGCCACTGACTGTTCCAAGGTGGTAGCCCTATTGTCAACCCTTTTGTGCTTGTGATGTCGTTTGCATTTTTTATTACTTTTGCCTTCTCGTTTGTCTGATTGCGTGTTTGTTTTTGTGTTTTGTGGTTGACTGTCGTCCTTGAATGCTGCTTTCCATGTCCGATATTTTTATCTTTCTTGAATGAACTAAACGATTTCTGACAGGATACTTTATATGGTATTTCCTCAAAAAAGATGATCCCAGAGGAGTAACGGAAACTGTTGAGCCATTATTAAAACTCCTGTTCATATTATTAGAAGGAAAATGAAGAGGTTGCCGAATGAAGATTTAAAGGTGTAAAGCGTACATATGGTTTAGTTCTAAGGAATCAGTTATTTTGTGAACTGTGTATTCATAATTTTGACAAAGCATCATCAAAATAAACTGACCAATCAGTGAGCAAAAAATTGTCATACTTCTAAATTCTGGTACGTGATAAACTCGCTCTTTATCCTAGATGTTCATCCACGTTTACTGATCAAATTAAGATTTTTTCAGTGTGGTTATTTTGAAACCCTGCATAATGCATACACATTTATGCAAATTGATTCAAAATATGTACCTTTCAAAATCGATTCTTGAAAATTATCATCTTTTTACTCTGCCAAATATGTTTTATTTTACTACAGAACCTAAGGATAAAAAACGAGTTACAGTGAGCGGTAGCTAGCATATTACACTACCGCTCATGAACAGTTTCAATCAAACCGAGACTGCAATATTTCGTATGTGTCGTGCTCGGCCGTTTCCAAAGGCCCATTATCATACTTTGTTTTACACACATTTTATCACCTAGTGAACATAAGGTAAAATCTCAATATTTTGGCAATGCAACATTATGAACTAATGACGCAGCGTGTACCCGAAGAGGTATAATAGTTATTTTAAGTGTTTTCATTAATACATGTATACTCATATTGCAATTTAGAAAATAATACCATTCTAGGAAAAGCGAAATAAGGGCCAATTATTGGTTATTAGAGATACGAAATAGATTCGTATCAAATATCCATAAGAAATAATATGTGTAAACTTACGGACTGTTAAAAGAGGTCCAAAACTCGACAACAGTGTCTAATACTAGATCACGAGGAAAGTTCAGGAAAACCCAAATAAAACGGGCCAAATGTCGAAGAGCACAAAACCTTCAACACGGTATAAGAATAGCATGGTTAAAGGAAAAAATGGATCAATGAATGTCATATAATCCCTGTGGAATGAAAAGATAACAATATTGTTTTGATGTACGGGGAGACTTTTTAAGGTCGCCACACGGCACAAGTGACAGTAAATTTAGATATAAAAATCGAACAGGAAAAGCAACATTCAACATTACCTGGTCCCGCATTAATTCCATTAAGCTACGGGAAAGCTTATATTAGCTAGATTTTAAAACGAATATTTCGACAAAAAACACGTTTAAAACATTTTTGACTTGAAAAATGCGATAATCTATTTAAAAGTACGTATTGAATGTTTTAATTTTGCAATATGCACATTTTTTAAGCCAAATTTAAGATTTTATTTCATACCCCAGATATCCCCTTTTCCTTTCTTGGAGAAGGAGTTGGATGGGGTATGAAAGTTAATACTCGGACGACGTAATGACAATGAGAATATTATTGACATATTTGTAGGTGGGTACTAAGTAATTTTGGCTAGTATACATAACTTATATATTTTGAGAATCCAAACTTTGTAGACACAATATAAACGGCTTAACCAGCCAGGCCAAACCTCAAAACGGGAGCGTCGAATTAAGAGATACCAACTCATAATTCATTTTACGCATATTCAATCACGGCTATTTTAAGAACCCGTAAATAAACCTTTACTATTTATCGACACATAAATTATTATATGACCTGAACACCTGGACAGTGTTTTGATAAAAGGTTTTATATCGTAATTGCGCCGTTATTTGGTCTGTTAGATACTTTAAATATAGATATAAAAATCGAACAGGAAAAGCAGCATTCAAGGACGACAGTCAACCACAAATACAAAAAGAAACACACATAAACAAAGAACAAATTTAACGACGAATACAATGACAAATAAAGTCATCACAAACACAAAAGTGTTGTTCAACAAAGACCAATTGAAAATAGGAAAAAATATGGTGTTAAGCTGATAACGAATCAAAGTGTTGCATTAATATTTAACGTTAAAACGTCAACATCACATGCCATATGTGTTTCCATACACACTTGTGTAGTAATCTGCCTCATGAAAAGTTTTACTTAACTTAATAAACCGATTTAAATACGTTCGTAAATTACTGCACCCCAAGAATCTATGTCAGCAGTTTAAAAGCCTAAATGCAAGCTCTTAAATGTGTCGTGTATTTTGTCACTTATTTTAAACATGAACATTGGTATATCGGTTTCGTTATTGCTGATAAATAACGAACAATTACTACAGCGCATTTACTAATGTTGTTGATTCAGTAAACCTCGAACAATTGTGTCAATGCATTCCGACTGAGTGTAAAATTGTTTGCAAAATTAACTTCAAACTGAGAGTAAAAAAGTTCTTACAATTAACTTGGTTTCAATTCAAAATAGTTTCTTAAACTCATAAAATATACCTGTTTGTATCCAAAACTAGATTTAAAGGTGAAACGTTAAACATAAAGCACCACATTAGCAAAACGCAATCAACTAAAAAAAACATTTGAAACAAACACTTTGAAACTGTATCGATTATTTAATATGCAGTACAAGAATAATGTTATATACGTAATACTGTATCGATCATTTAAAACGCAGTTGAAGTATATATACTCTGTAAAAAACGTTTTGGACCATGGCAGTGTTCGAACCCGTACAATGATCGCTGAACCATGACATTCGGCCATAACCCTTATTATCTCAGTTGATAACTCACAATAGATCAACAATCAACAATAATTATCATTTACAATAAAAGTTTGTGAAAAAATAATAATCTTTTTATTGGTTACTCGAATGTGTCCGTAACTGTTACTTTGTATGGACATTGCAACATTTTTTACAGACCCTTTGTGTGTTTGCGATATTTTTTTAAAATCAAATCTGGTTTGGAATTTAATGATTCTGATACCAAATTAACCGGATAGGGTAGACCTTGGTTACCAAAAAAAGATACTTAAAATCTGTCCACTAGTTTTAATTTTATATGACTTTATATACCCTGGTCCAAAACTTTTTTGCCGAGTATATTTGTATCGATCAATTAACACGCGGTAAAAGTGTATGTTAAATACGTTATACTGTATCGATCATTTAACACCTTTTTGCCAATTATTAGGATTACGTTGATAATACGTGTACGCAAGCACACCTAAGGTGGAGGATTTTATAACGCTGCATGCACTATTACTTTTTTAACTTAAGTCACCATTCAGAAAACGCAGTCCGCCGAAACACTCGTTTGAAACGAACAACTATTTTATCACTTAAAACCTAATACCGTCCTGAAATGGTTGCAATGGATACAATCTTATAACTGTCAATGGAAAAGGTGCCTATTGGGTTTAGTATGTGTGTGTTTGGGGGTGGGGGTGGGGGTGTGGTTGGGGGAAAGGGAGAAGTTTCACTAAGCCTCACTCTTACCTGACGGTCATCGCAATAAAACGAGAAAAATATTGACCTAATATGATATTTGAAAATGAAATGATTGCTTGATTTCCAAATTCGTAATTATTTGACACGTTTCAGGTATTAAGATAAAATAAAAGGAAAATTAACCCACCAGACAGCAAGAGCGAAACGTGATCAAAGAAACGCTAATTATTCCTAAAATATTCAGAAAACAGTCGTAAAAACGGAAGTAAGCATAATTCTAATTACAGCAATGCTTCAATCTCTCATCTGCATATCTGCTATTAATTAAATGTCTATTAAGAAATGCAAAAGTTATTAGTGTACGAATTAGCCGGATAGCTCTTGGAATTGTTTTCGCATTCCTCTAGATAACACTTTATGGAATGATGGTATCTATTTTCTATTTAAAATATGAAAATGTCAAGCACTAGTAAACATCAACAAACCAATGCCAATGTTTTAATTTGTCCTGACTATTTAATTTCCTGATTGTATAAAGGTTATGGTACAATACGGACATACGATGCCATTGCGTTTGATTTCTGTGATTTTTCTATACACGTTATCAATTAAGAAATACTGATGAAAATGTTTGTTTCTAAGTTAGCATATTACACATTAAAGTGTTCCCAATCTTTAAAAAGCCAAAGTATTTGAGGCGATATTATCTGAGCCGATTTCTTTTAGTTTCTTGTGGGTTAAATGGAAGATAGTCTTACCTTTAGGTTATACTAGAATAATATGTGATGTCAAAAACACACATGTTAATTTCAGACTCATTATGACAGTTGTATCGCTGAATATATCTTAAGAATGATAAATGAGGGCCTCATATTTGTATGTAATTAGATACTGCTAATATTTCCAATACATAACAGAGACATTATCAACGTTAGAATACTCTCCAACTTAGAAATTTCCTAGCAACAAATTCTATTAAAATAAAATAAACGCAAACTCAGCTTCTTTTTTATTTAAGCATAATATTTATAGACAAAACTATAGTGTATATAGAAACATGGTTGTAAAGGCGTGTTGCTGATAAAGTACAAACACGTATACATGCTAAACCCGCTGTTTTGAAGGGGTGACGGGGGTGGTGTTGGGTTGTGGGGTGGCGTCGGGGGGGGGGGACGTCTGTTCATATGTTCATATACAATAAAGAACATTAACCATGATTTTGCACATAATTGCGCGAGGGTTTGTTTTGGCAATTATATCATAAAAAGTATGAAAAGAGATATTTGGAAATCGTCGAACATAACAAATACAAACTGCAGTCTCCGTTTAATTGAAACTAATCATGAACGGTAGTGAAATGTGCTATCCCATGGTTGATCAAAACTCAATATTTAAATTGCAATAGCACTGATAATTTGAGCAATCCAGAAGAAGGTATGCATATGACGGTGAACATGGAACCTTCAATGAGCTATTTACACACCATTCCATGGCCTGCGGCCTATGGTCTCAGTTTCTTACAGAACGTTTTGCTCTAAACGAGAAAACATTGGGTGAAAAATAAACAAAATTGAATTTATTTGGGGGCAGAGGTTACGAAGCCTGCGTACCACAGGTTACAGTCAAACGACTACATTAAAAGCAGGCAACGTATTCAAAGCGCGATTAAACAATACTCAGAACCTATAAAGGCTGGAGTAGTGAAACCACCTATTCAAAATTCAAGTAAGAAAACAAAAATATTTGAGATTTTACCACTGATATCTATCAATATTGGGCTCAGCGATTTCCAAAGATTAGAATGAAGAACAGTTCTGTTGGCGAATACGGGGACACATTTACCGCCGACACAACGTTACTGCGATTTATAAAATGTTTAAAAAGAGAAATTTGGAAATCGTCGAACATAATAAATACAACAATATATTGCAGTCTTGGTTTGTTCATGAACGGTAGTGAAAATTGTTTCTTCCGTTCACGCCCTCTAGCCCCGGGTTGAGCAAACCTCAATATTTAAAAATTCAATAGTGCAGGAATGTTAGCCATACTGAAGATGGTATGCATATGACAGTGAACTTGGAGCCTTAAATGAGGTATTTTCACACGAGAAGTTCGTTGCAAGATAAAAGAAAACTCCATTATCTGTTTCTCTTTCAAACTAATTCACAAAACTTACCTTCAAACAACTTACTTTTACAAGACTAACACATCACTGATCTAAAAAATGAAATGCTCGTCTGCACTGATAGAATCAATGTCAATACAAAAATGGTGACCAAAATGTGCATGTTTATTGTCTAACACAAGATATGCATACAAGTTATTACCTTTCTTACACGTTTTCATGCGTGTTTCTCTCTTAAAGTGTACAGTATGTAAGCTATCAAAATAATCCTTAAAAGTGCGTTGTTTGCAAACAGTTTGGATTTTTTGATACATTTCTTCTATTTGTGACTATATTTAACCAGGGTCAATGTGACACATTTTGTAGATGTGTGCTTGTATGATTCTGCACGAACATTAGACGACTGCCTCGGAGATATTTTTGTGCCTAGAAGCAAATGAGCCCTAGACAGTATTTCTGCGAAACTTCTTTAAATCAATGAATACGTACCTGTACGTCCCTGTTAATATACTGAAAGAAATAAGTTTGGCAATGTATTTTGCATATCTAGCTGAAAGAAACTAAATGTTTATTTTATAATGTGAAGCATGTGATAAATTTGGCATGTCAGAATGTGTTCTTGTTTTTCACTTATTATGTGTGATTCAATGTAAGTATCAGAGTTATCTCCCATTGATATAAAACAAACAATTTTCACATTAAAAATAATAATCATTATCAAGAACAGGGTTAAACTTTATTAAATATATATTCTGGGCTTCGAGTGATAAAAAACGCAAAAACAATTGACATTAACCTTGTCATTATAATGCAATTACGAACCAATTTTTTTAATTTTAAAATTATAAACAGAAGAGCAGTGTTTCATTAGTTGTGTTGTGGTGTGTTTTTATTTTAAAAACAATGCATTATCAACAAAATTCTGTAATCAGTTCAACTTATTTGTCAACTTATTCGTAAATTTGCTTTGTTTTCCTCATAAACTAAATGTTTGAAGTAATATATATTACTATATCCTAGATACTGTTGAATATACCAATACTTTTCAAAGAGAACACTTTACTCTGGCCTCAGTTTATAGAAGCTCTACTGGCTAACATGGCTCTTCTGACAATGCATGCGGTGAAGCATTGTACAATAAACCAGGCCGTCAAAATATAATGGTATTATCAATCTTCATCAAACATTCAAAGCGAATTCTTTCTTACCATGAATTTGTTGTTAGCTCCAAAAACGTGTATTTTAGTCTTACACATCGACTACGCGAAAACTAAAATGACTTTCACATTACGTGGTCCGAATATTAATTTTCATACCCCATCCAACTCCCTCTCCAAGAAACGGAAGCGGGATTGGCTGGGGTTTGAACTACAACTTTAAATTCGGCTTAAAAAGGCGGTAGTCCTATTGTCAATCCTTTTGTGTTTGTGATGCCGTCTGCATTGAATATTACTTTTGCCTTCTTGTTTGTCTGTTTGCGTGTTTGTTTCTGTGTTTTTTGGTTGACCGTCCCCCTTGAATACTACTTTCCCTGTCTGATCTTTTTATATTTCCTTAAAAAGTTGGCATACAATTTGAAAAAGTGTTTTTAAATTTAAAGATCCGTTATAAAATCCTGCTAATTTAACCTTTCCCATCGCTTAATGGAATTAAGGTGGGGTCACGTAATGAGACGAGCCTTTGCAACGATCTTGACATTTTAATTTGGAAAACCATCAAATGTCTTTCAAGTATTTACTTTAAAGTGAATTTTAAATACAGCATTCATTATGCGTTTAAACAACACTCTAAAAGCATCATTACATCATGTCGGCTTTGTCTTAATGGAAAAAAATACGAAACCCATATATGTTATTTAGTGGTATTTATAAATACTTTTTTTTATTTTGTGTTGAAGTAAGTCGTTTTATTCTAGTGCCTTCACCACCACAAACATTTCCAAACTGTTAATGTCTTGTCTCCCAAAGGATCACCTTTATCGGTATTTATTACAGCCGTTAAAGATCACGTTAACCTATACTGTGCTAAAACTTACGAAAACTCATAATTTGTTTTGGTCTATTAAAAGTTCAGGAGACGTTCTTGATAAAATTTGCAATAAACGTCAAGTTCCATCTATAAGCACTTATGACTTCTCTTCACTACATAAAACCTTACCACATCACCTTATCAAAGACAAGCTTACTGCTCTTATTCAAAAAAAATTCGCTAGGGAAAGTACTACCTTTCTGGCCTGTAATAATATTAAAGCTTTTTTCACTAACGGCAGTTTAGACAATTACACTGTGTGGACTTGTTAAGAAGTTTGTGAAGCACTCATCTTCCTATTAGATAATATTTTTGTCAGGTATGGAACGACCGTTTATAGACAAATTGTTGGTATCTCTATGGGTACGAACTGTGCAGATTGGTTTTTATATTACTATGAAAGAGATTTGACAACACTTTGTATTCTGCTATGGTTAATAATATATACCCTAAAGAACTTCAATTTAACAAAGCTAATATTTCTGATAATAACGCTTCTTTTCCCGATATACATCTCTCCATTGAAAATGGTGAAATAATTAGCAACATGTATGACAAGAGAGATGATTTTAATTTGGATATTGTTAATTATCCCCATTTAGATGGGGATGTTCCCCGAGCAACTTCTTATGGGGTCTATGCATCTCAACTGTGTGAGGCTTGGTGCTCCCTAGAACCTGGTTTAAACCCCCAGCGGCCATTTTACCACTGACCTTTCCAAGGCGGTAGCCCTATTGTTAACCGATATGTGTTTGTGATGTCTTATTTGGCCTTTTATTCTTTTAGTCTTCTTTAAATTTGTTCTTTGTTTCTGTGTTTGTGGTTGACTGTAGTCCTTGAACGTTGCTTTTCCTGTTCGATTTTTATATCTATATTTAATTCCCCATCGTTTTCTTACCACAGCCGTTGTTCAAAAGCATTACCAATTTAGGTATCACGTTTGGGAGTGGTGTCACATACTGTATTTATACATGAATATTTATTTTTGTTATTAGTATTGTTTGCTTTAACTGCGCGTTTTTAGTTGACTACCTTTTGTAAAGGCAATACAGATAACATTTGAACTGCTGCATTCCTGTCTTATCTATAACGGCATGATGAAGTGTGAACCGATTATTTATTGTTCCATGTCTACTCCAAGCATGAATGAAATTGAATAGGCTGGTACGACTTTTGGATAACATATAGGAAAGCAATAGGATTGGTCTCCGTCTGTCTGTCGTCCCCCAAAATAGGATGACAAGATATAAGATGACTGAATGGGAACACCTCTAAAATAAAGTCCAACGATAGTATGATCGGTCACAATTATATATGCTTGTCTTATCTGCCCTCACCATTCGGTTATTTGTGACACTAAATATGTTAATACTCTTGATCCCTCTAATAATCTAATATGTCAATATTATCGAGTCAAAATAGTTGTTTTAAGGCCGCCTTATGACGACAAAGTTGAAAAAATCAGCTTGGTCGCTTTAATTATAGAGGACTGATTTAACAATGACTTGCACATTACACATCAGTTTAAAGCTGACCCGAAACATGCCAGTGAAAGGTTGTTCTTTTTTGAGAAAAAGGTGTTGTTTTTTTGTTTCTAAGTGAACGAAGACGTATTTGATAAATAATTTGAACATCGGGTTTCGGATCTCGTTTTAAGAGGGACATGAAGAAATCGCACCCTATTTTAGTATTTGAGAGACTTTGTACGATGACCGGACAGGCTGTGGACCCTATGATGACGACTACCTAAAGCCCAATGTGACGGTGGCGTTTGATGTTTGTCTATGCTCTTTATTGTCGTGCCCTTAATGGTTGATTCTCTTGTTGCTCTGGTTTCTGCCAAGTCATTGAGTACCTTCATTGTGGCTTTTTAGGCTATTGTTTTTTTGTATTATTTTTACACGAGCATATTTGTGTTTTACTTATATTGCCTATTGATGCTGCCTTGTTGGTTAGAGATTAGAGCATGGCGGGGATTTCTTAATTTACACTGTCATGTTTTAATGGGATGACAGTATGGTAAGTGTGAGGTTTGGTGCACCATAGAACCGGTTTAAACCCCCAGTGGTCTACTTTGCCGCTGACTGTTCCAAGGCGGTAGCACTATTGTCAACACTTTTGTGTTTGTGATGTCATTTGCATTTATTATTACTTTTGCCTTCTTGTTTGTCTGTTTGCGTGTTTATTTTTGTGTTTTGTGGTTGACTGTCCTCCTTGAATGCTACTTTCCCTGTCCGATTTTGTATATTTCTTTGTGTATATGAAATATCAACGCGAAATTGTGATACTATTATCCATATCCGTACATATCCCTATCTCTAATCATGCGGGTCTGTGAGTATTTGCTCATGTCGAAATGTCCAAACATTGTTTGTATTTAATGATTGCTGGCATCACGTTTTGTTGAAAATGTTACACAAATTGGCCAACACAGTTTATGTTCTATAGTAGAAAGAAATACGCTAATTGAAAAATAAAATATCTGAGAATCGTTTACTTTATATTAATTATAAATATTTGTATCAGTTTGCAGTAAGTTATTTTCTATAATTCATATTTATACCTACTATAACTCATAGAATAATTTGTTTATCAGTTCCGAGACAGTTAATTGTTCAAACGATATATTAATAGTTATTAGAACGCAGAGAACCCGTAAAGAACATAATCTTATAAATTTGTGCTTTAAATGAAATATTTTTTCATTCTAGAACTCCAAAATACTTCCATCTGTAAATGTAATATCTAACTAGTTTACAAATTAAGCGTGTTAAGATGTTATCACCAAAAAATCCATTAAACAGTTTAACGTTAAAATACACTTTCTTTACGGCTCTGTTAATGTGTTTAGGATACAAATGAAAAATAAAAATGCCGTGGCAGTCACCCGATGCATAGTATCGCTACTGTGGATGATTACGTCTGGTTCATATCTACCGCCACCATTCGCGAATACATCGCGAGCAACATATAGCCCATAACAAAATGCGTGTTTGTTTCAGTGTGTCCTCCTTGAATGCTACTTTCCCTATCCGATCTTTTTATATTTCTTCCTAATGATTTTATATACAATTTTTATTGGAAAAGAGCTAGGTAACATCGACTTTTTGTAATTAAAAATGTATAGTTATCAAAAAAGCTATAGTATTATATAAAAACCACACCGGGTCTGCCTATTATCCAGATATAAGTAACCCCGAGGATGTAATTGCAAATTATTCAACGTGACCGTTGTTACTTCGATATCACTTTTTGGACAACATTGTATAGCTCATTAGGAACATATCTTTATAAATTCGAGACAGCTAACTTTAATAAAACAAAAGAGCTATAAGAGATATCACACAGAACATATTTGTATCAGTTCCGAGACAGACTGTATTTAAACGAAATATTTCTTCCTAGTAAAACTCTAAAACTATTATATGTTGATTTATCTGTTCTAAGCTACATTTATTTTCCAACTTGAAAAACATTCTTCCAATTAGAGAAAACCCTCTTCGTACAAAACTCTTCGTACAAAATGAATGTAATCTTCAACCGTGGAAAAATGTTATCACCAATAATCACATTAAACAGTGAAACGTTACACACATTTTTGTTTCAGCTTTGCTAATGTGTTTGGGATACACATGAAAGTAAAAAGGTATAATCAAAACTCTAAAGATGAAAATGCTATTATCGTAACCCTTATAATCGTCTCAAATATGAAAGTAATTTATGTACTACCCTTTTGCGACAAAGACCACTACGATCTTACATCTATGGTGACGCTATTCATACACTCGTTATTAAACAGTTATCAAAATAGGGTTAGGATCCTGTCATGTTGCAATGCACTGCATGTTTAGTGATATACAGATCGCCACTTTCCGTGTGGATTGTGCGATGACCGGATAGATTGTGGACTCTGTGATGTCGTCTACATATATCCTCAAAGGACGTAGCGTTTGATGCTTGTCTTGCGCTGAAGAAAGGAAAATAGAGAGGTTGTGTACACTTAAAATAGAGATTAACTAAACAGCGGGTCATATTGCATACTGACCGTTGCAAGTCGGTAACTCTGTCTTGTTCTAGCTTTGTGTTGAGTATTGTCCTTTTCATTGGTAATTTGCGCTTGTTGGTACAGTGTGGACCTACGGTGTTTTTACGTTTAGTGCCGTCTTTTTTTAAATATTTCCTTGTACCATTAATAGTTTCTTCTCTTGTTGCTCTGCTTTTACCACGTCGTTCTGTACTTGCGATGTTAGTTTCTAGGATTTTGTTTTTATATTCATGTAAACATGATCAGCTAAGTGTTATTCCTTTTTGATGCTGCTTTTAAAATTGTTTTTAGAGAGTATAATCTGAAGTGGATTCCTCTATCGACATGACAATAGCGTAAGGGCGGGGTTTGGTACCCCCGCCCCACACACCACCATCCAGTACTTGTTTTTGCCACATACCGTTCCAGTGCGTTAGTCCTGTTGTCAACCAGTTTGTGTTTGCGATGTCACACGCCTTACTTCTACTTTGCTTGTCTGTGAAAGCTACGTTCCCTGTTCGACATTTATATCTGCTTCATAGAAACATTTCTGCATTCGGGCGAGTCAGTCACCCAGTGTATATTATAGAACTACCGTGGATGATTAACAGCGTTTGTTATCTACACGCACAATTCGGGAACACGATGAAGGCAATACTTGATCCTTCTTAAATCTCTAATGATCTTTTTTATAATTATTGTCGAAAAAGGACTACGTCGCACCGGGTTTTGTAATTAATCTGGAAAATCAATAAAGTAAAACCATACCATGTGTGCTTATTATGTTGAAATAAAGAACCCCTGAGGATACAATGTAAAATTAATCAACGTGACCGTTGTAAACTCGATTACCATTTCGTCATCTGACTTTTACATTTTTAATTAAGTATTCTTTTTGCATGCTGCTTTTTGTTTATATTGCACCAACAATGTATTTAAAAACGAAGACACAAACAGAAATCTACAAATGTGATTACCATTTATTTAAATATATCCAAACAGTGTTAAAGCGAACATTATACTTGATGTATCAAGGTGCTAATGGAATTGCCTGATATATACGTTAAACGTAGACGTTTGTCTCTTTACACATGAGAAAGGATAGTACATGTTAAAAACATTTGCCTACACTAAACGGTCATTTAAACAACAATAAAAATATAACTTGGAAATGAAAGCATGATGACACTATAAGATTTGTTAGTGATTTTAATGACATTTTGTTTACATTAGCAAGGTCATATGGCATACCAATCATGAACCAATCTGAGACCAAAAGATAATGTTCCGAGATTCAGTGTTTAAAAATAAAGAATTATATCACATTTTTAAATGTAGCTGCAAATCTAAGTAATAGATAGAGTAATAGATAGTTGATCTATTGTATTCAGGTCAATGACATTGTTTCGAATAAATCCGACAGAGTGGACATGAACAGTGTCTTAACTTGCATAACTTGATATATTTGAACCCAACATTAACCTGTAGGCCTTATTGCATAATGACAGTTCCAAGTCGGTAACCATGTCTTCAACACTATTTATGTGACGTGTTGCTCTTTTCATTGTCTTACGGGTAAAATGTAACAAGAAAGATAGCAAAACCAACATCAAAACAATACATAAAATGGATCTAGTATTTCTTCAAAATCCGATATACGAATAAAATCCAAATACTATTTGCAAGTGTCCCATTAATCTAAATTGCCAAGTGTCTCTTTAATCCAATTTCACTTCAAGTCTTTCCTGGATTTTTAATTTACAATTGTTCAAAAGCCCAAATAATCCACAGTCACTTTTAGTATAATTGAGCACAATGTTTTTTTATCCTCTCACAATATTTTTTAATTCACAGTGTCCTATATTTTGTAAATTCTCAATTAAAATAATGATACTCCACTTTTACTACTGATACTGAAACCAAACAACAACTTCAAAAGGCTGTATTGATAGCATCATAGAATGTCATAGAACCAGTAAAATAAATCAATTATTTTAAGTAACCTTAACAGTCATATGGTGTATCACATGTTGCATTAATTTAGAAATTACTAGAAGTCTGGCCTGAAAATCAGTAGTACACACTCCAGCTATTCATATATGTGCTAGTAATAGAAACAACTTGACAGTTAATCAATAAACATGTACACTTAAATAGCATTATATACATTAAACACATGCGGATAACAACTGACATTTGAAATATGCTCATATTTCGGTTCATGGTGCAGTTCGGACTTAGGGTGCCACTGCGTTTGATTGCTGTGGTTTTTACAGGACCATTTTTTTAACTGTTCTCATTTTCAAATTTGAGGGTAATGCCCTGGTTTAGTCTACGGCACACAGCCTTGTTGTGAAACATAGTTGTATTAGTTTTTTTAATTTATGAAAGTAACAAAAGAACACGATTGCATCTACACATGGAAGAATGGACAGAGGGACACAGAGGTGTTAGAAATATTACATAATATCAAAAAGGAGTAAACACGGACAACATAAAATACAATCATAAATAAGAACAAATCGATTTTTCACCGTCCATAAGTGAAAATTCAATAAATGTATGCGAAATTTCAAATATATTTTACATTATCTCACTATAGGATTGTCAGGTATAAACTACCGTGTATAGACAACGTATTGGTATCCCTATGGGTATGGACCGTGCACCTGTTGAAGCAGATTTCGTGTTTAATCTTTCGCCAGATACCCAGGCAACTGTATTAAAGCCTTTAATAATACCTCTCGGTATCTGCATGACATATTGAGCATTCGCAATCCTTTCTTTTCTACTATGGTTAATATATATATCCCAAAGAACTTCAAAAAATAGTATGATAATGGATCTTTGGAAACGGCCGAGCACGACACATACGAAATATTGCAGTCTCGGTTTGATTGAGACTGTTCATGAGCGATAGTGAAATATGCTAGCTACCACTCACGCCCTCTAGCCCCGGATTGAGCAGAACTCAATATTCATAAAAATCAACAGTACATAATTTTAACCATCCCGAAGATCGCAAGCATATGGCGGTCGATATAGCAATATTTGTATCTTTATTTCATTCCCTATATCCAGCGGCGTATTGTCCCATGATCTAATAACATTGTATGCCCCGAAGAGCGAAATAAACAAAAAGGAATTTAATTGGGAGCAGCGGTTATGAAGAGTATCACCCAAAAGACTAAATTAAAAAGCAGACAACATATCCTATGAGTGGTTAAACAATACGCAGAGCATGTTATCGGCCGGAGTAGTAGAACCACTAGAAATGAGTAATACCAGAACTTAACAATATTTTGCTAGATTACCGCCCTTCACCCTATTGTAGGAGTAAACGAAAAACACTATATTCCGTATATGTCTTCCAAGGCGGTGTCTCTATTGTCAACACTTTTGTGTTTGTGATGTATTCATCTTTAAATTTGTTTTTTGTTTTTGTGTGTGTTTGTGATTGGCTGTCGTCCTTGAATGCTGCTTTTCCTGTTTGATTTTTATATCTAGATGTATTACCATGGTTACGGCACATTATAGAAATATGGGCATTTTTGTTAAGATATTTGCCAATAACAGACCATTTTCTAAGTCTAAACATTACCAAATGTGATATTAATCTGACAATATATGCTATTCTATGTTACTATGGAACTCTAAAATGTATTTTGGTAAAAAATCAAACACTTGACCTATGCCAGTGTTTGAAAAACATATAATGAAAAATTGTGAAATCGCATATATTTTGTCCATTAGACATGAGCTAATTTTGGCCATTTTCAATCCAAGATAAAACAAAATGCGGTCTTGCGTGTGTTTTTTTTAAAATTTGCAGACGTGTTTGGGACACTGCCTTCTATCATATGTCAAACATTTAGAGTCGCTAGTTTTGTTGAAAGAAAGATATGCTGTTCTCAAAAAATCTCAAATTGTAATTATGTTGGATTTTTTTCATAATTGCATAACTATGCATTTATTTATTGAGGAAATACGTGAACTTAAAATTAAAAAATAATATACCCAGTGAGTGCCAGGAAACTTCTTGATTTTTTTTTAATCACAAATAATCATATTTTTACACTTAAAATAGTTACCTGTCCTTGTTATGCTCTTCTTTTGGAGGTAGAAAAGTCAAGTCATTTGTCGATCACAATTTTCTTTAAACAATGTTTTAATACATGCAATTGAATCAATTAAACCTTCAACATTAATAGTACCCGTCTCCAGCCCTGATTTTGGAAGTTACGAGAACCCGATCCCACGTTTTGTTAAATGAAAATCAAAATTTAACATGGGATTTCAGACTGTCATTTGATAAGTACTGGTTTACTTGTTGATACATTCAATGGCGATCCGATATTTTATATGGGTTCTTGGTTGGGGGTCCCTGGTGCAAGCTTCACAAGCTAAACTAGTGTCGTTGTCATGTTCTTAGGCAAGACACGTACCCAGCGTCTCAGATGCGGACGTAAATCAGATTGCTCCAAGTATCAGGTTATTGTTCATAAGTTAAAGGACATAGGACTGTATCCGTTAGCCCTAAACAAAAAACACGCTTTGTTTCTTGTTACCCGAACGACCCGCCGTTTCTACCCCTGAGTGGGGTTCAACATTTTCCCCACTCACCAAAATATTTAAAAAAAAAAATTGATGTGAATTAGTAGTGGAACCATCATAATTATATACTGTTCCTCGACAGTGTACATAAAGCTAGTATTATTGATTTACAATATGTAGAAAATAAGAAAATTAAAAAAGAAGGTCTATCTACCTACCACATTTCGTTCATCCCGTTACAGGAAACAAAACGTTTTTTGTTTTTGTTTTGTAAGGTTTTAGAAAATTCCGCGATGCCTGTATATCTACCCGTCTCTGGAGCGGTTCTAACTAACCAGTACTGCGTGGATGAGCCGTTAAACATTGGATTTGCAAAAAGCGCAATATATGTTGATAACAGAACTAGAATTGCAATGCTGATTTTCAGTTTTTATTTGTTATTTAGTCTTTATTTTTCATGATATATTTACTTTTTGTCGAAACTTTAATAACTACATATTGATGACTATCTTTGAAAATCACGGCATGTATAACTACTGTTTTTAAAGTTTCGTTGGAACAATAAGCAAGTGAACTATAGGGGAAAGGTCATGTGTTTAAAAAGTAAATAATACTTATGGAATGTATTCGCACTAGTATAAAGTAACAACCTATTTGTTTATTTAAAGAGAATGTAGTGACACAGCCAAACGTGCTCTGTTGTTGAGAGTTTTGAAACTCTTAGAAAACGTTAAAAGAATTATCAAAATCGGAAGATAAACAAAAAATATATGACACATATTTTCCGAAAAAGTACTGTTGAAGCATGTCTATTAAGCCACACTTTTGAAAAACAATTTGTGTGTGTTTGTTCAAATGATGCATGAAACAAAACTCGTTTTTAATTTTGTTTGACTTACACAACAAGAATATGTTTTTAGTGGCATCTAGTATGTTATCTCTACAATGAGTGCATACATAGGTAGGAACGGTATCATGAATACGAAAGTATAAAGTAATACGTGTTAGCGTGAAGATGTTGTTTTGTGTATCCTCAAAAATGTAGCACAGGAAATGAAGCATTCAAGGATTACAGTCAACCAAAAACATGCACAAAACCAAATAAAAAGACAAGATATGACACCTAAAACAAAAAAGGGTTGGGCTACCGCCTTGGAAGTAAGTGCCAAAAGTTAAGAATTTACGCCATGTCCTAGGGTCACTAAAAAGAAATATAAAAAGATCGGAGAGGGAAAGTAGCAATCAAGGAGGACAGTCAACCACTAAATACAGAAACAAACACGCAAACAGACAAACATGAAGGCAAAAGCAATAATAAATGCAAACGACATCACAAACACAAAAGGGTTGAAAATAGGGCTACCGCCTTGGAACGGTCAGTGGCAAAGTAGGCCACTGGGGGTTTAAACCGGTTCTAGGGTGCACCAAACCTCACACTTACCCTAATGTCATCCCATTAAAACAGGACAGTGTAAATAAAGAAATCCCCACAACTAATAATGTAATATTAAGAAATTATAACTGATACATGTATATATACTGTATATGACATTTATTTATATGATGGAAGTTCAAACTAGAAGTGATAGTGCTCGAAAATGATCTTATTTAATATTTTATATTAACATAAAAAATGAGATATAGGGTCCTATAGAAACCACAGCGTCCGAACGCAATGGCATCGTAGGTCCGCACTGTACTGCAAACAAGGACTTGAAAATACAATGAAAGAGACAAAAAACAACAGAAAGGGTGGTGAAGACAGGATTACCGACTTGGAACGTAATGTCACTATAATGGCCCTTATAATATAATATAAGTGTACATTTAGATTAGTACATTGAACAGATGTTTGATATATTACGGTTATGGTTTAGATAGTTATTGTAAATATACAAATGGGCCGGGACATACAATCTTGAAACATTTGTTGCGGCCCTTACCCATACACAAGAGAGGACCTCTGGAAACGGACGAACACGATAAATACGAAATATTGAAGTCTCGGTAAGATTTTGACTGTTCATGAGCGGTAGTGAAATATGCTTGTTACCGTTCACGCCCCCTAGCTCCGGGTATACTTGCAATTCACATATTATGAATACAGACACATTTAAACACATTCGTGAATTTCTTTATTTTATAGGAAGTTGTTGTCATTTCCTAAAGAAATAAAATTTGAGTATGCACGTATAATTGTGTAAACGGAGAAACATAGACATTTAAGATTTTATTTTCAAAATCGCAATTCCGTTATTAACGCCATGTGGAAAAAAGTGTTCAAGATCTACCTAAGGCACTACGGAAGCGATGTTGATGAATCGTTATCACAATCCTATACTATTATTTTCTGACTTAGTTGAGTATGTCAACGATGTATGTCATATCATCATCAACAACTAGCGCCACTGACTTTATTTGTAATATCGTGTATATTGCAACCTGAAAAAGGTACTTGATCAGATAATTAATGGCCGCCACTGGCGTATTTCGTCTCATTTGTTCAGGATTCCGCGTACTATATAACAAACGGGTATTTAACGCTTATTGATAAGCGCAATATCAACCATTATTTGCTCTACGCCATCACCTTGAGTGAGTATGAACACTTAATATGTAAGCTACACATTTTGTCGAATTCAGATAATTTCAATTGTGAATTACATTAATGTTTCTTTATAATAAGACAAATTACCAAATATAAATGGAAGTACCTAATATGCAATGTTACAGGATCATTTAGGCAAAAATATGTATCAGTTACGCGTAGACTATCATTAATGAACCTGAGTTACACTAATCATATACGAATATGTAACAATTCTTGAAACAGTGCTAATGTATTATCCGTGAACACATAAGATCATACACGTTTACGAAACAACCGAAAATGAGGTCCTTTAATGAATGAATATATTTGTTCAACTGTTCTGCTACATAAAAAATGCTTTGATAACGTCTATATTGACCTCTATCTAAATCCTGGTAATGTTGAAAGTGAGTCTTCAGTATTGTCGTGCCTGTAGGATCTCGGGTCGTTATAAATAAACGCCATAATGATGTGCTTGTGTTTCATATGAAATTTGCATATGCAGTTCATTAAGCCGCATATTTACTCCGATTTAATTATTTTTTATGGGAATGGTTATTCTGGAAAAACTGGACGACTCGGCTGTTCGGGTTTGTGTTACAAGAATAATGTTAAGAGCCTTAAAGCATCATGTGAATTAATGTTAATGATATAAACATCAAACAATGGCCAAGAAATATAAAAAGATCGGACAGGGAAAGTAGCATTCAAGGAGGACAGTCAACCACAAAACATAGAAACAAACACGCAAACAGACAAACAAGAAAGCAAAAGCAACAATAAATGCAAACGACATCACAAACACAAAGGGGTTGACAATAGGGCTACCGCCTTGGAACGGTCAGTGGCAAAGTAGGCCACTGGGGGTTTAAACCGGTTCTAGGGTGCACCGAACCTCACTCTTACCCTACTTCACCCCATTAAAACAGGACAGTGTAAATAAAGCAATCCCCGCCACGATCTTATCTCTAACCAACAAGGCAGCATCAATAGGCAATGTAAGTAAAACACAAATATGCTCGTGTAAATATAATATAAAACAACAATAGCCTAGAAAGCCACAATGAAGGTACACAATGACTTGACAGAAGCCAGAGCAACAAGAGAATAAACCATTAAGGGCACGACAAGAAAGGTCATAGACAAACATCAAACGCCACCGTCCCAATGGGTTTTAGGTAGGCGTCATCATAGGGTCCAAAGATTGTCCGGTCATCGTACAATTAAAGAGGAAAGCATAGTGGCGAACTGTAAAAGGGTCCACCACGAAGCATGCAGTACGTTGCAAAATGACAGGGTCATAACCTCTTTACTTTTAAATAAGTTTAACAAAGATAGTATGAAAGTGATCATGACCAAGAATTATACGAAGTTTATAAATCACATCACCATAGAAATCAGGTTGTGATAGTCCTTGTCGCAGAAGAGTCCTTAAATTACTTTTATATTTGGAAAGAAGATCAGGGTTACGATAATACAATTGTGCAAAGGTTTTACGAAGTTTATGGTAACGGTAACTCTGATTGAGTAGCCTTTTAGTTATACAAAGATTATGAATATCAAAGTCCGCAACTCGATTACAAGCTCTTGAAAAACGTATAAGTTGAGACACATACACCCCATAAGAAGTTGCTCGAGGAACATCCCCATCCAAGTGGGGATAATTGGCAATGTCAAAATTAAAATCATCTCTCTTGTCATAGATTTTGCTAATTATTTCACCACTTTCAATCGAGAGATCTAAATCAAGAAAAGAATCGTTATTATCAGATATATTAGCTTTGTTAAGTTGAAGTTCTTTAGGATAAATATTATTAACCATAGTTGGAAAGAAAGGGTTTTCAATATTCAATATGTAATCCAGATATCGAGAGGTGTCATTAAAGGCTTCAATAACATCTGCCTAGGTATCTGGTGAAAGACTCAACATGAAATCTCTTTCATAGCAAAATAAAAAGAAATCTGCGACAAGTGGTGCACAGTAGGGATACTAACAATTTGTCTATAAACGGTGGTTCCATACCTAACGAAAATATTATCTAATAGGAAGATGAGTCTTCACAAACTTCATAACAAGTCCACAGAGTATACTTGTCTAAGCAACGCCACTGTGCTATAAAAAAGAGTATGATAATGGACCTTTGGAAACGGCCGAGCACGACACATACGAAATTTTGCAGTCTCGGTTTGATTGAGACTGTTCATGAGCGGTAGTGAAATATGCTAGCTACCGCTCACGCCCTCTAGCCCCGGGTTGAGCAGAACTCAATATTAATAAAATCAGTAGCACAAAATTTTAACCAAAACTCATTTGGAAAAACACAACAATGTATTTGCCAGCCTTGTCTCCAGATATGAATCTGATATTAAGTCGGAAGCCGTGTGAGACGACAGTATGTGCCTCACAATGTCAACAACTTGACAGCTGACCTGATAAAGGAAAGGAAAATGTTCCAGGGCTCCAATTGCACGTCGATCGTATAAATACATGGACCTTTGGATCTCAAGTTTTATAAGACGTTCATGGACCCTTAAAGTTCAGCAAAAATATAATTTGTAAGAGACACTTACTTTCAAAAGTATATAACTTTAAATGTAAAGTATAACGAATAAATACGCACACGTTGATAGTCTTAAATATAGATATAATCAAAGTACTGCGTACTGAATGGCGAAAACATTAGTAAGCAAATGGTTTTAAGCTGTTCCCATAGTTAAGATTAAAGATTGTATGAATTATTATGATTTTTATTGGCCAATTGATTCTTGTTTCTCTCAAGTCGAGGTGTCCTTATCCACTGAGAAAGAGGCCGCTGAATCCTCACCTGAAGTTCATGATTAATGATTGTAGGAAGTGGCAAGTTATTGTTTGAGATAGTTGGTTAAAATCTTTTTTTTAGTAGTCGCCATGAATTTGTTTTTTAAAAATGAATATTTAGCTGTGGCGGCCATTTTGAATTTCCGGCCGAACTGATTTTTACTTAGGACCAACCAGACATCAAGAGCAAACTCCTGTAAAGTGTCATGCACATCCATCAGTTTTTTCAGAGTAATCGCCACAAACTTTCCTATGTAACTATGTAAAAGAAGATGGCCGCTGGTGGCAATGTTTGACATGGAATCGAAATGAATTTTGATTAGGACCAACCATATGCATGCCAATCATTTATTGTTTAAGGTTCCAAATCAATAACACTAAGGGTTTTTGAGAAGTGGCCGGCAAGAAATTGTATTTGTAAAAATCTATTTTAAGCCGTGGCGGCCATCTTTAATTTCCGGCTGACATGTATTACTAGACATCAAGAGCAACATTCCTGTCAAGTAGTTTCAGCGGAGTAGTCGCCACAACAGTGCTCCAATACAATTAAAATTGGGAATAGCCCAAGGCAAGTAAATTTCAAACGTCCACTTGCCCTGACTGAAAAGACACTTGCCCTGATTTTGTTTAACCTGCCCCGAAATTGTTATTACCAATGCATATTTGCCAGTACATACTTTTTGTCGATATTGTATATTTCGCTTTTCTTACTTTGTTTTATTTGTAATTAATTATTAATATACATGTGATTAGAATCAAACAATAAGGTTCTATTTTCCTTTATTTTCCTTTTATTTATATAACAAAAACAATAAAAAAAAAATACATTTTTAGGATCGCGCCTCAAATCACATCAAAAACCGTACCGGGTCCCGTAAATTAAACCATCAAAAACAGGTGCGCGTTCCAGGAGTTATTTGATGTTTTCCTACTGAGCAATAGTCTTGATCATCTTCGACGCTTGATTGTAAATGCAAACATTACAAGCGTCGCACAAATCTTCGGACTGAGATACTGCGTTCAATAAAATAGGTCTTGTCTTAAAACGATGTATCCAGTCTATGAGTGGTAGCATATGGCTAAAACCGGTAATACCGTTTTCGCCAAAAGATCGAACAGGAAATGCAGCATTCAAGGACGACAGTCAGCCACAAACACACACAGAAACAAAGAATAAATTAAAAGTTGAATAAAAGGCCAAATAAAATATAACAAGCACAAAGGGGTTGACAATAGGGCTGCCGCCTTGGAACGGTCAGTGGCAAAAAAGGCCGCTGGGGGTTTAAACCAGGCTCTAGGGTGCACACCTACTCTACTGTCAACCAGAAAAAACGAGACAGTGTAAATAAAGAGATCACATTTGAAAATAAAATGGAACTATAAAATAAAATGGAACACGAATTAATCGGTGCGCCATCGCAAATCTCCACGTGTTCTTCACACAGGTCAATATGGTAAACAAACTGAGGGTAAACACAGTTGGTGTTGATCGTTCTTTGATACTCGGAACACATAGTATAATGTATGTTATTCGGTATGTTTGCCACTTTAGGGTATTTGTGTATTTGTACACTTGACCCCATCCCAGGGCCTCAGATGTGAATCTAGAGAACATATATACCGTGTAAAGAAATCAAAATGATATTTGTCTCAAATAACCTCCAACCGCTCCCCCATCCCAACCTGTCACCTGGGCTCATCTCTAAGGTTGAACTAATGGAAGTATTGCATATGGTTAGTATATTTCATAGACGTATGCCAAGTTTAATAAAAATAGAACACATGCTTATGAAACTGAATATCTTTTGTCTATTTGACCTTTTGACGACCTTTCCTCCGGACCCAACGGAGAAGTAAGAGGAAATAAAAATATGCACTAACACAGTCATCATAACTTTTCCAAATCGGTTGGGATATATACATTTTACAAAGAAGTTGTTTTTGAAAGCGCATTTCAATGCAACATTCATTTTTTTTCCAGAAATGATATCCGTAAATGGTTGAAATTTGCATAGCAAAATATTAAGGCTATCTGAAGTTATTTGAGATTTCTTAATTTTCTACTGTCCCAGCATCAAGGAATTTACAAGAAAAAATCCCACCTAAAAAGCATTGTGGCTGTAAAATATTAATTTCTCATCCGTTTTTCGAAACTAAGGTATTTTTCTTTACCATGAACATTGTCAGTTCCAATGATTTATAATGTATGTACGTATTGTTACAACTCATGTTATTGCAAAAAATCCGTTGATCTAATATCTAGAGAATATTGTGGTCTTACGTCCTTCAATGAATCAGTTTGAATTGAGATATTAATCTAAGTAATGTATCAAAGAACGTCACGTGTTTGTCCTATTATGACGTCATGTCCTGTTGCAACTCGTTTAATACATCGTATGACGTATAACATTGTTCAGTGCTACTATACGGGGAGTCCGATTGTATTTGGCAATATCGTCACTTACTCCTAGAATTCCTCTTCTATATAACAACAAAACACACTTAAGTGTCAGATATTGGCGATGCAAAGGGTATTTGTCATGTCGTGTATAACTTATTCTCAAAAGAGATGTCATATATATCGTGTTGAGTTTCTGGTTGAATTCTGGGTCAAGTCAATTAAACAACGACTGTATCGATCATTTATCTCGATCACATTTGTCAATGATTATGAATGTTTAAAGCAAGCATACTTAAAAAAGAGTATGATAATGGACCTTTGGAAACGGCCGAGCACGACACATACGAAATATTGCAGTCTCGGTTTGATTGAGACTGTTCATAAGCGGTAGTGAAATATGCTAGCTACGGCTCACGTCCTCTAGCCCCGGGTTGAGCAGAGTTAAGATGTACACTTTTATAAAGCAGATGCAATATTATTATTCAACAGAAGACATTGGTTCAACATAATTCCAAATCCATTATACGTATGTCATACTACATGATAATAAAAACCAGTTGAACATGTGCAAAAAAACAGAAAAGAAAAGGATGATGTTAAATTGATAAAGTGCTTCATTAATATTTCACTTTAAACATCAACATCTCGTGAAATATTTGTTTCAATAAACACCTTTGTAGTAATCTGCCTCATGAAAAGTTTTACTTAACTTAATAAGCCGATTTAAATACATTAATAAATAACTGCACCCCAAGAACCTACTTCATGTGTAATTTATTTTGTCACTTCTTTTAAACACGAACAGTGATCGTTTTAGTTGTTGCTTATAAATGGCGAACAAGTACGAAAGTGCATTTGCGAATCTTGTTATCCATTACATCAATTCAAATTCAGTGTAAAAATGTGAACCAGGTTTAAACCCCATGCGGCATTTTAAGTAAATATGTTTGTCACAAAATGTCACGGGTAGAGCGTACTGGTCGTATATAGCTCTTGTATCGGTTACACCCAAAATCTATTGTTCGAGTTGAAACAATTTCACAATATTCATGATCTATTCATGTAACACGTAAAAGCGTGCACATTTTAAGTGGCCGCCAGAGAGGCCGTGTCATAAGTTTAGTTTTGTGCTAATGCATGTAAACGTATAGGTATATTTTCCTTAAACGGCAAAATTGTATAAGGGGCCTGTCGTGTAGATTCAATACTGTAGATTTAGCCACGTTTGTCACGGACTGAACGGGGGAAATAATGATTTGGGCGTAATGTTTGCTATAAAACCCATTGTCTTCTAGCTATCGCCGGGATAATCGATAGTACTTTGTTGGAACAGAGATTGGACGGCAAATTTCACAGGCAACATGTGGTTAGTAGTTTTATCAAACTTTTATCGTATATTTGTATTCAGTGGGCGGCGCCATCTTGTTTGGCGGTTACGACATCCGGTTAGCATTGATGTTTCTCAAACATAACTTTAGACTAGCATATGATTTTGAAGTTACTTTATTAGATGTAATTATTGTAATTGATCATTAATTGTAAAACAATATTAATTTGATAACAGTGGATATTAGGTGCATTAGTTAACGTTGGCGTATAACTCGGTGATTGTAATACACGATTGTTAACATTAGTTAACAATGAGATGAGTGACAAGAATAAATGCGTGCATGCATAACTCAGTCAGTGTAATATATGAGTAATTTGATCATGTTTATATTACATGTATTAGGGGCATTGATTAACAGCGATGTACATAGCGTTAACATGGCGTTGTAGAATATGTATACATTGCTACTCATCATTAGTACAGCTTATATATATTGATTGAATAATGATTTGTTTGGGTAATGATAATTCTGCAAGATTGTTATGTTTGTCAACCGACATCTAAAACGTATGTATAATTACAGCCTAAGCCATCCAGGATATAAGCCATCCAGGGTTGGAACTAAGCCATCCAGGATATAAGCCATCCAGGGTTGGAGTAAGCCATCTAGGTTTGGATATCCAGGAGTGGAGCGAAGCTTCCACGAATAACGTTACAAGCGGTGGAGACGGTCCCCGTACCTGCGCAGCCAGGTTTTACTAACGATAACCCCCGGGACACAAGGTGGGCCCGTTACCAGTCCTCACTGGAGGAATATCATTCACAATCTCGGTGGAGATTAACTGTCATTGCATCGCGTCATCAACCCTTACAGAAGGCATTTGATGACAATCATCCATTGAATTCGCGCATCATCATCTTCATGAGCTCTCGCGCATCACAGTTATCGCGCTAGATCAACATTGTTATAGCTTTAACAACACTTCAGTGTCTTAGACATTCAGTATTTAT
Source organism: Cyrtodaria siliqua (assembly GCA_037043455.1). NCBI lineage: Eukaryota > Metazoa > Mollusca > Bivalvia > Adapedonta > Hiatellidae > Cyrtodaria > Cyrtodaria siliqua. The sequence continues at coordinate 71,270 of JAWPHD010007820.1, read as the reverse complement.
AACAATACTAAGAACGTCTTAAACGTTCAGGAGAACATTCTTTTCATAGTTCATTTGTGTATTCGCTTGTTTTTTTAGATAATTGTATATATATTAAACATATTTTAAAAGTTGCATTAAACTTATGTAAATGCATTCACCGTCATTGATTCTTTCCTGAGTTAGCCCAACCACTAAGGTCATCCTGTGACAACTGGTGTCAGAAGTGGGATTTTGGGCGACTACGGAGGGAAAGAATCAATAAGTGATCTTTATTATGATATACTAAATCTCTACTTATTATTTTAGAATTGTGTACCACCCTCTGATCCATCAAGGCGACTGTCGACGATCACGGCCACAGCTTGGAAGACAAGTCAAGACACGACAAGGGTAGGGTGAGTCCAAACTGTTGTTTTGTCCGTTCTTTCCTTGGCGCGAGGTCGCAGTGGTCTACACGAGTGGGTCTGAGGCACTTTTGCTCAATAATTTGGGTGTTTGTTTTACCTCCCTTGATATACACATAGTATCCAATTAGGTTGGCGAACAAGACGTTCTACTCATGTTGTGACACTCGAGTATACTTATATTGATGGGAGAAGTAAATATACATGTTATGCACATTTCTATGACTGTTTAAGGTTATGTCCAATATCAAATATAGATATTTTATGTAGTGTATATGTTGTGTGGAAGCTAGATACTATCTATACATAACCGTTAGGAGTTAGCGCTAGTACAAATGTGTATGTAACTTGTCCTATGATGATGCCCAGGTATTTACTGAGGACACAGTGACTTACCATTAGTAGTTAGTTGAGTAGAATTATTAGTGACGTGTGTATTGTAATTATTGTAGTGTGTAGTTCACAATGTCTATAACCATGACGTCCATAAAGGATCTTACGGAAATGGGTAAGGAGTTAGGGTATGCTGGAGAGGAGCTTAGAACCTTTGTTAAAGACGAACAGGCTAGGGAAAGGGAATTTAGACTTAAGGAAAGAGAATTAGAGAAAGATAGGCTAGAATTTGAAAGTAGGTTAGCTAAAGAGAAGCGAGATGAAGAAAGTAGACTAGCCACAGAGAAGCTAGAATTAGAAAGTAGATTAGCTAAAGAGAAGCTAGATGCTGATAAAGAGAAGCTAGAATTAGAAGGCAGGTTAGCTAAAGAGACGCGAGATGATGAAAGCAGAATAGTAAGGGAGAAGCAAGAGTTAGAACATGAGAGGTTCGAAACAGATGGTAGACTAGCTAAGGCTAAGATGATAATGGAAAGGGAGCAAAAAGAGTTTGATCATAAGTTAGCTTTAGAGTTGGAAGCAGCTAAGACACATAGTAAGGAAAGTAAAACTGAAGGGAAAGATAGTTATTCTGGGAAGGTAAAAGGTTCGAAGTTACCATACTTTGATGCTGACAAAGATAACATGGACAGTTACTTGTTACGGTTTGAGCGTTATGCTGAGTTACAGGAATGGACCAAAGATAAGTGGGCAGTTCATTTAAGTGCGTTATTGAGAGGCAAGGCCTTAGATGTATTTTCTAGATTACCTAGTGTAGATGCTCTTGACTATGACAAGTTAAAGGATGCGCTTTTAAAGAGATTTGAGTTAACTGAAGAAGGTTTTAGAAAGCGGTTTAGAGCTTGCTTGCCTGAGAAAGGCGAGTCATTTATTCAGTTCATTAGTAGATCTAGAAATTACTTAGATAGGTGGTTAGAGTTAGGGAAGGTAGCGCAGACTTATCAGGGCCTCATAGATTTCTTGTTGCGGGACCAGCTATTCAATGTTTGTAGTAGAGATCTGTTCTTATTTCTGAAAGAAAGAAAATTAGCTAGTGTAGGAGAAATGGCAACACAAGCAGATCAGTTTGCCGAGGCTAGAGGCGGAGCTCATAATGTAGTGTCGAAAGACAGAACTTTTAGAGATAGGCAAGGGGACGATCATAAACAGAAAGGCCAGAGTGGAAACTATAGAGGTGGAGGTAGTTCGATGGGTTCTAGAGGAGGTAGCAATAGTGGTAACATAGGTAGACCTTTTATTCGTTGTCGTCACTGTAATGGAAATCATGCTTCACATGAGTGTAGGAAAGCGGTGAAAGTGTCCGCTGTCGTAGACAATTTTAGTGACAATAGTAGAGGGGACAACCATGTAGGTAGTCCGAACCAAGGTTTTAACAACCCATGGAATTTCGGTAGAGGTAGAGGTGGTCAAAACCGAGGTAGAGGTAGAGGCAGAGGTAGTAATAGTCCGGTTATTAAAACCGAGAGTAGTAGCTGTTGTGTTAAAGCGGATGGTGTAATGACGAAGATCGGAACATGTCTCTTTCCGTATGCAAATCTTCCAACGGCAGATGGTAGAGTGAATGGCACGGACGTAATTGTAATGAGGGATACAGGTTGTACAGGTGTGGTAGTTAGGCGTAGTTTAGTTACGGATGACCAGTTGGTAGGTAAACAGTCACCGTGTATGTTGTTAAATAAGTCGGTAGAGCACGTGCCAATAGCGAGAATAGAGGTAGATACACCTTTCTTTAAAGGGACTACAGAGGCACTATGTATGGACGACCCGATGTATGATTTAACGATGGGGAACATAGAAGGTTCAGTACTTCCGGTAATGTCCGATTTTAGAAGTAGCATAAGTAATGCCGTAGAGACTAGAGCGCAGGTTCAGAAGCAAGCTCAGGCTTATAGAAAATTAAAGGTTCCTGCAGCCGTAGGTGACATATCCAAAGCGGAGTTTATAGAAGCACAAACTCAAGACGAGTCATTAGGTCCTTGTAAGGTGAAGGCCAAGGATGGTGTAGTGAAGAAGTGTAAAGGGTCCGGTAGTTGTAAGTTTGTACATAAGAATAGGTTATTGTACAGAGAATTTGAAGATAGTGGTAGTAGACAGTTTCACCAATTAGTGGTTCCTACCCAGTATAGAACGACAGTGCTTAAGGTAGCTCATGAGTCGATTATGGGAGGTCATTTAGGCGTAAAGAAAACGTCAGATAGAGTATTGGCAGAATTTTATTGGCCAGGCGTTAGTGGAGATGTAACTAGGTATTGTAGGTCCTGCGATGTATGCCAAAGGACAGTACCAAAAGGTCGAGTGACCAAAGTACATTTAGGTCAGATGCCACTGATAGATACACCATTTAAGCGGGTAGCCGTAGACATAGTTGGACCAATTTTTCCAGTGTCGGATAGGAAAAATAGGTACATTTTAACCATGGTAGACTATGCAACTAGGTATCCGGAGGCAGTAGCATTGCCCTCAATTGAAACTGAGAGAGTAGCTGAGGCATTAGTTGATATGTTCAGTAGGCTAGGTGTACCAGAGGAAATGCTGACTGATTGTGGGTCACAGTTTACGTCAGAACTTATGGCTGAAGTAAGCAGGTTATTGTCTTTGCGTCAAATCATGACAACACCATATCACCCTATGTGTAACGGGTTAGTCGAACGATTTAACGGGACGTTAAAGCAAATGTTACGGCGTATGTGTACCGAGAGACCCAAAGATTGGGACAAGTATCTCAATGCTTTATTGTTTGCATTTAGAGAGGTTCCACAAGAGAGTTTAGGATTTTCTCCGTTTGAGTTATTGTACGGTAGGTCAGTTAGAGGTCCCATGAGGATTCTTAGAGAGATGTGGGCAGGTGAAGTAGATAGTGATGAGGTTAAGACTACATATCAGTATGTTTTAGATCTGAAGGAGAAACTAGAGGAGACTTGTAAGATAGCTCAAAGTCAGTTAGTTAAGGCAAGTACCAAGTATAAACGGTACTATGACCAGAAAGCTAGAGCTAGGAAGTTTAAGATAGATGACCAGGTGTTACTGTTACTCCCGACCGACAATAACAAGTTGTTATTACAATGGAAAGGTCCGTTTTACGTTAGAGGGATAGTGAACACTATGGATTACCGTATCGAGATAAACGGAAAGTTAAAGACCTTTCATGCGAATATGCTGAAAGAGTATATAAGTAGAACCGATAATGTGCAACAAGGGGTGTTAACCGTAGTTAATGTTGCAGTTATTGAGGATAGTGAGGAAGACAGTAGTGAGGACACTAGTCCCATGTATTTTCCCACTAGTGTAGGTAAGGAGACAGCAGCCGATGTAGACATATCGGGCATGCTTAGTGTAGCAGAGAAACGAGAGGTAAGTCGTTTAGACTCTGAGTGTAGTACTGTTCGGTCCGATAAGTCGAGACCAACAGATGTAGTGCAGTGTAGCTTTAAGCACACTTTAGCAAAGCCGATTAGGGAAACGAGAGACCCTACTCCATTTCGCAAACAGTATACTGGTAATGCGATGGATGCAATGTGTAAAGTTGGAGTTCTGGTAGTGACAGGAAGTAGTGTTATTAGCAACAGTAGAGTCGGTGTAATAGACCGTGGAAAGGACAATATTGGGGCAGACTATTTAAGTCGCCGCACATAATGACCGGTTTAATACAATAGTGTATTGCAGTGTATTGTACAATAGTAGTATATGTTACGACAGGGTAGTGTACAATTGTAGAATAGTGTTGAAATTGTAATTACATATTATAGTTAGGTTATAACTGCAGTGGTAATAGATAACATACTCAAGCGATTGAGCGATCAGCTTGTACGTTTTGTCGCTCGTTTGCTCAGAAGAATTAATAGTTTCTTAACGTGTAAATATTATCATTTTGTTGAATTTTAAAAGTGTAGCACTTTCTTTAAGTGGGGAGATGTTGTCACAAAATGTCACGGGTAGAGCGTACTGGTCGTATATAGCTCTTGTATCGGTTACACCCAAAATCTATTGTTCGAGTTGAAACAATTTCACAATATTCATGATCTATTCATGTAACACGTAAAAGCGTGCACATTTTAAGTGGCCGCCAGAGAGGCCGTGTCATAAGTTTAGTTTTGTGCTAATGCATGTAAACGTATAGGTATATTTTCCTTAAACGGCAAAATTGTATAAGGGGCCTGTCGTGTAGATTCAATACTGTAGATTTAGCCACGTTTGTCACGGACTGAACGGGGGAAATAATGATTTGGGCGTAATGTTTGCTATAAAACCCATTGTCTTCTAGCTATCGCCGGGATAATCGATAGTACTTTGTTGGAACAGAGATTGGACGGCAAATTTCACAGGCAACATGTGGTTAGTAGTTTTATCAAACTTTTATCGTATATTTGTATTCAGTGGGCGGCGCCATCTTGTTTGGCGGTTACGACATCCGGTTAGCATTGATGTTTCTCAAACATAACTTTAGACTAGCATATGATTTTGAAGTTACTTTATTAGATGTAATTATTGTAATTGATCATTAATTGTAAAACAATATTAATTTGATAACAGTGGATATTAGGTGCATTAGTTAACGTTGGCGTATAACTCGGTGATTGTAATACACGATTGTTAACATTAGTTAACAATGAGATGAGTGACAAGAATAAATGCGTGCATGCATAACTCAGTCAGTGTAATATATGAGTAATTTGATCATGTTTATATTACATGTATTAGGGGCATTGATTAACAGCGATGTACATAGCGTTAACATGGCGTTGTAGAATATGTATACATTGCTACTCATCATTAGTACAGCTTATATATATTGATTGAATAATGATTTGTTTGGGTAATGATAATTCTGCAAGATTGTTATGTTTGTCAACCGACATCTAAAACGTATGTATAATTACAGCCTAAGCCATCCAGGATATAAGCCATCCAGGGTTGGAACTAAGCCATCCAGGATATAAGCCATCCAGGGTTGGAGTAAGCCATCTAGGTTTGGATATCCAGGAGTGGAGCGAAGCTTCCACGAATAACGTTACAAGCGGTGGAGACGGTCCCCGTACCTGCGCAGCCAGGTTTTACTAACGATAACCCCCGGGACACAAGGTGGGCCCGTTACCAGTCCTCACTGGAGGAATATCATTCACAATCTCAGTGGAGATTAACTGTCATTGCATCGCGTCATCAACCCTTACAGAAGGCATTTGATGACAATCATCCATTGAATTCGCGCATCATCATCTTCATGAGCTCTCGCGCATCACAGTTATCGCGCTAGATCAACATTGTTATAGCTTTAACAACACTTCAGTGTCTTAGACATTCAGTATTTATAACAATACTAAGAACGTCTTAAACGTTCAGGAGAACATTCTTTTCATAGTTCATTTGTGTATTCGCTTGTTTTTTTAGATAATTGTATATATATTAAACATATTTTAAAAGTTGCATTAAACTTATGTAAATGCATTCACCGTCATTGATTCTTTCCTGAGTTAGCCCAACCACTAAGGTCATCCTGTGACAATGTTACTAGATGTACTAGGGTACACCTAACCTCGCTCTTACCTGATAGCCATCCTAATAAAACGGAACGAAATTTACCTAATATGATTTGTTTTAAATGTTATAATGTTTGATTTCCAAATGCATTTCGCGTGTGTTTTAAGATAAATCAGGCTAATTAACCGACCAGACGAAAGCATATCAAAAAAGTGACAAAAGAAATGCTAAATAAACATATTCAGAATACAGTAAGCATACTTCTAATTACAGCAGTGCGTCAATCTCTCATCTACAAATCTACTATTAATTAAATGCATATCTAGAAAAGCAAAATGATTAGTGCACACATTAGCTGGATCGGTTCCTATTACTCTAGACAGTGCTACAATGGAATGGTGCTATCTATTTTCTATTTCAAATATGAAAGAAACCACCGACGGCAAAACTCAAGTAGACCTCAACAATGACAAACCAATGTTAACGGTTTAAATGTAATGCGTTGATATATGTTGTGGTACAATGCCGTTGATATATGTTGTGGTACAATGCGGAAATACGGTGACATTGCTTTTGAGTGCTGTGGTTTCTATATGGCCAATGTTATCATTGTAATAGCGAGACCTTTTAGCGCTTTCTTTGAGGGGCCCGTTTTTTTACTCGTTATCAAGTAAGAAATACTATTGAATGATTAATTTTAGGTTAGCGTATTACACATTAAAGTGTTCCCAACCTTTGAAAGTTCATATCATTTGATGCAACATTGTTAGAGACGGTAGGTTTTAGTTTCTTGTTGGTTAAAGGAAACATAGTCTGTAGGTTATACTAGGCTATACTAGAATAACTTAGCAGTCAAACACTATTAAAATCAGACAAAACAGATAAACAAAGCTATGGCCACTTGAAATGTTAAATAAATTGGCATATGAGAAAGGCAACTATTTTGAATTTTTTGATGTACAAAAACAAAACGTGTTGATTTCAGATTCGTTAAGACTGATGATGTGTGGGCGAATATATCTTAAGAATGATATAAAGAGGTCCTCGTATTTGTAGGCAATTAGTTACTGCATATTTTGGCAACGCATGCGGGAGAAATTATCAAAGCTAGCTTACTCCCCAAGATAGAGATTTCATGACAACAAATGGTGACAAATTAAATGTTTGAATTGCATAATCTTTAAATTTTTAACTTTTTTTCCTACAAATAGATGTTTTAAATAAAAATAAAAAATTAAAAAAATGTGGTTTGAAGCGTTTCCTAAACTCTATTGAAATAAATCAATGGAAACTCAATTTCAGTATAAATAAAACACAGAAATTAATATATAATATAAAACAACAAAAGCCTAGAAAGCCACCAGGTAAGTACTCAACGACTTATCAGAAGCCAGAGCAACAAGAGAACAACTCGTTTACGTCGCACAACACAGTTAATTTTACATAGCTCTGCATATGTAGCAGGACCCCTCTGGACAACTGTAGAACTTAATGAATTTTCTTAAAAATATTTTCTTTGTTTTCAATTTGCTTTTTTTTAATATCAATAGTTTGAAGAGACCCTCTTGAATTTGTCCATTTCACTGACATTTTCAAATGTATCACTACCCAGTATTAGATTCTCAGATCTGGGCTCAGAAACATTCAGGCATATCCTAACCTGTATGAAATCATGAACTTGTCCCATTCTTGTCACCTTCAACAAAAAAAGAGAAAATATTTGCACATTTTAAGAAATAAGCAAGAATCGAATAAACAGATCTTTTTTTTAAGCTCCAAAAAGTTCCTACCGTGACTGGCAAGGGAAATAACTGTTTAGTGAGACCTTGAAGGAAAATAGTTCCGCGACAAGCGACGAAAATCTTTTCTGAAGAAACTTACGTTAAAACCCTACATGCCTCATTTGACCACATCGGGTGACTATTTGTGAAATTATAGCATAAAGTATGACAACGTCTGGATTTGACAAATTGAGATCTAGGCAATTCGAAAATGTATAGGATTGCATAGAGACGACAAAGGTGTATCTTTAATAACTCCTTCTTTAGTAAAATAATTATCAGTATTGTTATTTCTATATTGAGCGTTATGTTTTCTTTACCTAAAATATGTTTCATATTTAAATTATAATGTGTGTAAGTCAAGTCAAGTTCATGTCAAGTTCAGTCAAGTCAAGTCAAATTATGGTGAGTCAAGTAATAAGGAAGTTATGGTGAATCAAGTCATAAACAAGTTGTGCAGACTTTCAGCAGCTGATTCAGTCTAGTCTAGTCAAGTCAAGTCTAGTTAATTATAGTCTAGTCGAGTCAAGCAATAGTCAAGTCAAGCCAAGTCAAGACCAAAGTGAAAATGTATCCATATACAATTTACTAAGTATATTGATCCGAAATTAACTAAATTCAATACAACAGTTCACACATTCATGTAAAGTTCAAGTCAAGTCTAAGTCAAGTTCAAGTCAAGTTCAAGTCAAGTTCAAGTCAAGTTCAAGTCAAGTATAAGTCAAGATTAAGTCAAGTCAAGTTTTGGTAAGTCAAATCATAAACAAGTTATGTAAGGTGTGCAGTTGAGTCAGTCAAATCAAGTCTAGTCAAGTCAATAGTCAGTCAAACCAAGTCAAGTCAAGTCAACACTGAAAATTTATACTTGAATAATAATTTCATCTGAAATTAACTAAATTCAGTACAATAGGTTCACACATTCTCGACAACTGTCACAAAATTACAAAACAAAACGCTTTTCCAAAATGTCAAGAAACGACGAGAGCAGACAAGTGTACTCGACTGACTTTTATGAAAATAAATTCTTTTACGTAAAGTTATAAATTTTCCATGACGTTGTAAGCAACCGACATTCTTGACAAGTGACAAATAAATTATTTTACGTAAGCTTTTTTATGCAAGGCAGTATGCGACCGACATAAATCTATTTAACGAGTGAGAAATAAATTATTTTACATAAGCATATTTTACTCAAGGTTGTCTGCTGTGCTGACTGTGCTATGTGACCGACATTCTTGACGAGCGACAAATTTACATTATTTTAAGTAATGTTATTTCGCGTAAGGTTGTATAAAGTTGAAAGCGACCGAGTTTCTAGACAAGTTACAAACAAGTTATTTTACGGAACGCAAGCTTTTTAACGTCTGATTGTTTGCGACCGAAATTCTTGACAAGTGACGAATGAATTATCTTTACGTATGCGTGCGCTTGTATGCAACTGACATTCTTGACAAAGTGACAAATAAATTACTTAACGTAAGGTTACTTTATGTGAGGCTGTATGCGACCGACATTCTTGACAAGTGAAAAACAATAGATTTAATTACGATTAGTTATTTCAAATAAATGCTGTACATTTGAAGTGGATGGGGTATGATTCTAATGTGATACACTAATTGATTACAGCAACAGTACGTATAATTACCTCAAGCATGCAATCTAGATACTGTCCAAGTCCCATGTATAGAGTCGGTGTGGTGTGGAGACATCTGTTTCTCTCACAGTTTGTTGGATGTGGTTCCAAGCTCAGCTGGTCATATCTCGGACACAAACTATTATTACAAGGCAGCTAACATGAAGGTTCCGAAGCAAACCCGAGACACTCTTTACATAAATATATGTTGCCATTGTGCGGAAACGTTCAAATAAGTGTGTGTTGTTCCGAGTTGAATGGATTGTCTTCCATATTGAGAGTAACCAGACTTCTTATGTGTTGTTGTTGTACAGCATACAGTCCGAATGTCTTACACCATAGTCAATTTTACACTGTAAAATCATTAAAAACTTGTTAAAATCCACACTTGATGCCATTTTACAATCCTCAAACTCACTTGTTTCCATTCTGAAGGCTGTTTTTTCAGAAAACACAAATCTGCATCAATCAGCTGCTATTTGAGCAAGCGTCTTCTAAACTGGATGAGATTTGGTTTACGTCTCACAACACAGTTAATTTTACATAGCTCTGCATATGTAGCAGGACCCCTCTGGACCTCTGTAGATCTTAATGAATTTTCTTAAAAATATTTTCTTTGTGAAACTTGATGTCTATTGCACGAAATATCCAACAAAACACACGGGGTTGACCAATTTGCTTTTTTTTCATATCAATAGTTTGAAGAGACCCTCTTGAATTTGTCCATTTCACTGACATTTTCAAATGTATCACTACCCAGTATTAGATTCTCAGATCTGGGCTCAGAAACATTCAGGCATATCCTAACCTGTATGAAATCATGAACTTGTCCCATTCTTGTCACCTTCAACAAAAAAAGAGAAAATATTTGCACATTTTAAGAAATAAGCAAGAACCGAATAACACAAATCTTTTTTTTAAGCTCCAAAAAGTCCCTACCGTGACTGGCAAGGGAAATAACTGTTTAGTGACACCTTGAATGGTACGACAAGACAAGATTAAAAGACAAACATCAAACACTACAGTCCTTGTCACAACATGTTTTTGGGTAGAGCGTATTGGTCGTATATAGCTCTTGTAAGCACTTGACGACATCTGCCAGTCACATGATAATCCATTGTTCGTTTGAAATATATTTACCATTTGCATGATATACATGTATTAATGTACCATGGCAAAGCGATAATTTGTATAGCGTTGTAAGGCGGAGTTTAGGCAGGGCCGTTTAATAAGTTTATATGTGCGTTAATGCATGTACAATCATAGGCATTTTAAATGTATCTCTCTAAAGGGCAAACTTGTTTAAGGGTCCTTTCGTGTAGATATGAAAATTGCCTCTGTTGCTACGTGTGTCACGGAATGAACTTGGTAAATGATTGTTTGGGCGGAACGTTGGGTTATAAAGTGCATGGTTTTCCAGTAGTGATCGGGGAAATTGAAGCTTGCTTTCCTTGGAGCAGTAGTTTGGAAAGAGTGAGATTCACAGGCAATATGTGTCAGTATATCTATTTTATGACATTTTATTGTAAATTTGTATTCAATGGGCGTCGTTATTTTATTTTGGGATGTTGTTACATCAGGTCAGCTTTTACACGTGTATCAAACACTAACTTGATACCACAAGCATATGAAGTAAACTTTATCAGATATAGTTGCAGTAGTGAAATTTAATGACATATAAGATTAAATTGATAACGTTGTATATTGGGTTACGTTGAGATGATATACCTGTTTATATGTCGATGCGTATTAATGGCGTTGTAGAATACGTATACATTGCTACACATCATAATTAGAGAGTGGCTCGATATTATTTCTTTTTGTGTAAAGATGATGTATAAGATTGTTGTGTTAGTGAACCGACGTCTAAAAGCATTACAGCCTAAGCCATCTCGGAGTAGAGCTAAGCCTTTTGGGTGTGTAGGCCCTCTAGTTGATTCAACGCATAACGTTATATTCGGGTGGAGACTGTACCCGTACAACACGGTCAGGTGTTCATAGAAGCAACAACCCCAGGGACACCGGTCTGCCCCGTCATTAGACCTCATTGGAGTAACTTCACCACCCAACATCGCTAGAGGCTATTCTTTGCGTCGTCAACCCTTATAGAAGGTTTTTGATGACAATTAACGTTCGCAGGAGTCACGCATCATGTTCATCTAGTCACGAGCATCATATACATCGCGTTAGATCATACTTCTATGTAACGTTACTGACCATAAACTGTTTGTAACTTCAATAGACAGTCGACGTATTCAGTATTCTTTCATTTGTGTATTCGCTTATTTTTTTTTGATAATTGTAAATATTTTTAACATATTTGAAAAGTTGCATTTACTTATGTAAATGCAGTCACCGACATCGAATCTTTCCTGAGTTATTCCAATTTTAGTCTTTTGGCTGTTTCTTGTGATACGCAGGCTTCATAACCGCTTCTCCCAACTAAATTCTATTTTGTTTATTTCGCTCTTCGGGGCATAGTATTTTGTTAGATACTGGGACAATACGCCGCTGGACATTGGGAAAGCAAATATCTCTATGTGCACCGCCATATGCATGCCATCTTCGGGATGGTTAAAATTATGTAATATTGATTTTATGAATATTGAGTTCTGCTCAACCCGGGGCTAGAGGGCGTGAGCGGTAGCTAGCATATTTCACCACCGTTTATGAACAGTCTCAATCAAACCGAGACTGCATAATTTCGTATGTGTCGTGTTCGGCCGTTTCCAAAGGCCCATCCTCATACTCTTTTATGTAGCACAGTGGCGTTGCTTGTGCAGTGTGGCGGCAGTAAAACGTCTCAACGCGTTTGCAATCAGGATTGTTATTCATTCGATCTTTGGAGATCGTTGAGCCCGATACTTATATTTAGTTATCGGTAGTACATTTTCAATTGCTTTTGTTTTCTTACTTAATTTTCAATTCGGTGGTTCCACTACTCCGGCCGATTAAAGGCTCTGGGTATTGTTTAACCACTCATATGATATGTTGTCTGCTTTTTAATTTAGTCCTTTGGCTGTTACTTGTGATACGCAGGCTTCATAACCGCTGCTCCCAACTAAATTCCATTTTGTTTATTTCGCCCTTCGGGGCATAGTAATTTGTTAAATACTGGGACCATACGCTGCGGGACATAGGGGAAGCAAAGATCTCTATGTCAACCGCCATATTTATGCCATCTTCGGAATGTACTATTGATTTTATGAATACTGAATTCTCCCAAGCCGGGGCTAGAGAGCGTGAACGGTAGCTAGCATATTTCACTACGGTTCATAAACAGTCTCAGTCAAACCGAGACTGCGATATTTCGTATGTGTCGTGTTCGGCCGTTTCCAAAGGTCCACTCTCATACTCTTTTATACTTATTTTTAGTATTTACATCGATTGCGCGCAAATTAATACGACTTCATATGAGCCTTTTTGTCGATCTTAACATTATAATTTGGAAAATCATCAAATGTCTTTCAAGTACTTCATTTAAAGTGAATTCAAATTACATCCTTCAGTTTGTGTTTAAATAACACACTAACAATTTCAATATATTGTGTGAGCTTTGTCTGAATACGAAAAAAAGGTAAACCCACAGCTATTAGTTACGGCCATGTCTAAATAAGTAATAAATAATTGTATTTTGTCTTTTAGTAAGACATATATATTAGAATACGCTTTGTGATCATGGTTATTACTTTAGAAATAAAAATCAAAGAAAAATCACAGGTATATCCCCTTGATATTATAGAAGACATAGCTAAGCGTAATACATGCAGAATGTTGTCTATTTGTTATCAATATCGGGATGGTTTAATTAACTTTATAGATACTAAGTAATTTTGAATTAAATAATGCATCGATTTGATGTTAGATGCCAGGCAGATGCAAACTGATGATTAGTTTTCATTCAACATGTTAGTAATGTATGCCGTATATACATTAAGCATCAAAAGCATCAAAAGCACAAATGTAATTTGCAAAAAATAAAACTGCCTAGTTTTAGAGGATTTAGCATGGCGTGTATATCCTTATTTATACTGTATCGTATTGGTAAGACAATAGGATACGAGTGATGTCACGTCAGCACCTTGTAATTGTTGTTTATGTCTATGCGTGCGTTTGTAATTATTTCTATTCGCTTATAATGCATGTTAATGTTTATATAGTATATTGATGGCACTGGCTAGTTTTGTAAAGGTCTGGTGGGTGATTTATTTATTAACACTATCCGGTTTAAATTTAATGCTGAATGTGTAAAATGAGCGTTTGATTCACATTAGACACTTGTTTAATTCCCCACTGTTTGTTTGCCACAGCCGTTGTATGCATCACGTGTGTGAGTGGTGTCACATACTGTATTTATAAATGAATATGTAGTCTTGCTATTATTTGCTTTACATGTGCCTGTGCATGCAAAAGAGTATGATAATGGGTCTTTGGAAACGGCAGAGCACGACACATACGAAATATTGCAATCTCGGTTTGATTGAGACTGTTCATGAGCGGTAGTGAAATATGCTAGCTACCACTCACGCCCTCTAGCCCCGGGTTGAGCAGAACTCAATATTCATAAAAATCAACAGTACCAAATGTTAACCATCCCGAAGATGGCAAGCATATGGCTGTGGATATAGCAATATTTGTATCTTTATTTAATACCCTATATCCAGCGGCGTATGGTCCCACGATCTAATAAAATTGTATGCCCCGAAGAGCGAAATAAAGCGGTTAAAGCAGACAACATATCTTATGAGTGGTTAAACAATATCCAGAGCCTTTTATCGGCCGGAGTAGTGGAACCACCGAATCGAAAATTAAGTAAGAAAACAAAAGAAATTGAAAATGTACCACCGATCACTAAATATACGTATCGGGCTCAGCGATCTCCAATGATCGAATGAATAACAGTACTGATTGCAAGCACGTGGAGACGTTTTACTGCCGCCACACTGCAAAGGCAACGCCACTGTGTTGCATTCTCGGTTTGATTGAGACTGTTCATGAGGGGTAGTGAAATATGCTAACTACCGCTCCCTCAATATTCATATAAATCAACAGTACAGAATTTTAACCATCCCGAAGACGGCAAGCATATGGCGGTGGATATAGCAATATTTGTATCTTTATTTCATCCCCTATATCCAGCGGCGTATGGTCCCAGGATCTAATATAATTGTATGCCCCGAAGATCGAAATAAACAAAAAGGTATTTAGGTGGGAGCAGCGGTTATGAAGCCTGCATATCACGAGTTACAGCCAAAAGACTAAATTAAAAAGCAGACAACATATCCTATGAGTGGTTAAACAATACCCAGAGCCTTTTATCGGCCGGAGTAGTGGAACCACCGAATCTCATTCAAACCGAGACTGCAATATTTCGTATGTGTCGTGCTCGGCCGTTTCCAAAGGTCCATTATCATAATCTTTTCTGTCAAGTTAAACATTGTTTTTTTCATTTTTACCAAGCATGTCAGATAGTTGTTAGAGCTATGCAAATAATATGTAATTAATTCGAAATATGAAATTTTCTTTCCATAATGTTTTTTGGAAAGAGGATGTTCAGACTACTCTATGCATGAATGCAATTGCATTTGTTGGTACACATTACAGATAAAAAGGTGAATCGGTGGACCAGATGATTTGTCTTAGTCGGTTTGTCGGTATGTTCGTTCCCAAAAATGTGCCAGGATGGGAACATATATTACCACACCTCTAAAATAAAGTCCAACGATAGCTTAGAGTAGTACCATCGTGCGCGATTATATATTCTTGTCTTATCTGCCCTCTCCAATAGATTATTCGTGACAATACATGTTAATACTCTTGATCCCTCTGATAATCTGATATGTCATTATTATCGAGAAAAATAGTTACTGTAAGGCCGTCTTATATCGACGAAGTCGGAACATTCAGAATGGTCACTTTAGACGCTTATATTTTGTTACATAGAGCACGTAATTATAGAGGACTGATTTAGTTGTTTTAAAGAGACATGATGCCATACTACTACACTCTCATACATTCGCTTGTATAGCTGACGTCAGTTTTGAGCTGACCAGAAGTAGACCAGAGAAACGTTGACTTTTACGAAGATTTCTAATCCTTCGGGTCGGTGAATGTTTGCACATGTCGACATTCAAAAACATGTGTTTGACCATTGACAGTTCCAAGGCGGTAGCCCTACTTGCAACCCTTTTATGTGTGTGATGCCAAATGTTCATCATTGCAATTGTCGTTTGTTTTTGTGAGTATTTGTGGTTGACTGTGGTCCTTGAATGCTACATTTCTTGTCCGATGTTTTATATATAATGTTTGTTTGTATTAAATGATTGCAATAATATATTGCTGGTATTAGTTTCAACCGGAAATGTTAGAAAACTTGTCCAGAATAGATAATAATTACAAACTGCAAAGAATACACATATATACTGCATTCTGATTGGTTAGTCATACTTAAATGTGTCCTGTTAATTCTCAATAACACGTCAAAATAAAATAGTTTCATTTGCGCAGGCCCAGACAAAAGTGGAATCAAACATTTGATTTGAGTGCCCAAAGGGGTCCGGGATATACTCGGGTTTCCAAACACTATATCAGGAAAACAATGTGGAACGGTTCCGGCTTCCGAGCTTCCACCTGGCTACGCGCCTGATTTTCTTTTCTCTATTTTATTCCTAGTCACGACGACGTAACGAAACCTTTTTAAACCGTTAACTTCACAAAACGAAAGTAAATAGATTTGAACAGACGTGGCCTAGCATATAATTACAGATTAATATACTTAGTAAAGGTAAACACTTTAGCTTAATATTACAGTCGTAACGCTATTGATGATTATGTGTATGTCATGCTATTTTAAAAGCTGAATTAATAAGAACAACCGACATTTTCTCCGCTGGTAAAATGGTGCACTCTGACGAGTTTGGGGAGACATTTTTGAGGATAAAGAGAACATATCAGGGAAAATGTTTTCTGCCAGAGTCTGCAGTGCCTAAACGCAGCTTCGCCAACATATGCCTTTTAGGAAACGTAAAGATCTAGGCTTATACCTTTGGGCGGAGTATATTTCAAATTTGAAAATGTGTGATTTGGCTGATCGGTTCAACTGAAAATAACTTAATTTAGAGCTTACTGGGGCATGTGAAATAAAATGGATGGTCAGCAAATTTTATCAATGACATAAGTTTATAATTATGAGGATTGTTTTACATTTTTTTGTTTTATACAAAATGTGTGACCCATCATTGACGTGTTATACTTCGATAACATCGCAAAAAATGGTAAAACAATCTTTAAATAAATGCAGATAGTACAGGCGTATATGATTGCACCTACTAAAACCCCAACTAAGGGAGTTGGGTGCATGAGCTTTGGTCCCTCGGGTTTTCTGGTCGTACCCTAGATTGGTTTCCTCTTTAGCTGCAACTACTATGGTTGTTCTGTACGATTCTGGATACATCCTGAGATGTTTATTATTTTGTATGTGTTTCTTTAGTTAGTTTCTCTGGATGTGGACTTTATTGTTAGAGAATTCCTTTTGATGGGATGTAGTTTTGTTTACACTGTCTTGTCTATTTGGGCGCTTAAGACACAGGATAATAGCGAGGTTTGTGCGCATATAAAATCGATTCAAGCTAACCAGTAGGCCTTATTGCCTACTGACCGTTCCAAGTCGGTAACTCTGTTTTCACCTCCCTTTCTGTTGTTTTTTGTCTCTTTCATTGTATTATCAAGTCCTTGTTTGCAGTGCAGTGCGAAACTACGATGCCATTGTGGTTTCTAGAGGACCCTATATCTCATTTGCTTTTATATTTTTTCTGGTTATTAAAGGAAACTTTATTTTAAAATCACTGTCCACTAGAGTGTGTACTATACGTCTTCAAACATTTAAATGAAATTGTCTGAGAATTGAGAAAACAAAGTTCTATGAGATATAGTAGGAAGAAATACTCTTGAACAAATGAAACTGTCTGAGAACATCATATTAATCATAAGTATGTGTTAACAGTAAGTAAATATAAGTAAATTGTAAATATAAGTTCTCAGTAAGTTAAGTGATTGTTTGATAAATATGTATACCCGCTAAAGCTCATCAATGACAATGCTTCATCAATTTCGAGACAGTTTATGTTTAAAAATCTAAATATTTATACCTACTAGAACGCAAAGATCACATAAAGAACATATTGTCAACTCCTAGACAGTTATTTTTTTTAAATGAAATAACTCTTCCGACTAGAACTCTAAAACACTTCCTTCTAGAATCAAAGAATTAAATTAATACATATCATTCTGGGTTTAGAAAGCGTCGAAGCACTCACGATCAATTGGCTCGACTCCAAAACGATATTATTTTTGCCACAAACATCGGCCATTCTATTTTAGTTATCTTTCTCGGTTTACAGGCAGCTTTTGATCTTGCCTGGAACATCGGCATTCTTTCAAATTATATGACCTCGGAATAAGAGGAAATTGTTTTTATTTTATCAAGACTTTCCTTCAGGATAGGAAGATTGTAGTCAAAGTTGGCGACTCGTTTACAGATAAGGAAACCCTCGAGAGAGGCACGTCCCAAGGTTTAATTATCCCCCACCCCCATCTTTTTTTTTTAATGTGTTAACTAATGATTTGGGAATGAGCAGATAAATGGGGATTTAAGTTATCGCCAAGCAAAACGGTTGGTTTTATATTTGGTAATTCCTCTTTTGGTACAGTCACTGTAGATCTAAATCTAGGGGATACCAAAATTGTATTTTGTAAAACTGTTACCTTTTTAGGCCTCATTTGGGATCGTCGTTTAAATTTCTCTGCACATATTCATAGTATTATAGCCAAATGTGAAAAAGACCTAAACTTATGACGTATGCTGCAAGGAGCGGATTTTGGTTTCGATAGAAAAACACTAATTGTCTTATATGAAACCCTCATGAGATGTAAAATTGATTATGGATCCCGTGTGTATTCGTGTGTTGCTCCGTCTCTACTGTATAAACTGGATATTATTCAAAATAAGGCATTGAGGCGGGAGTATTACCACTCCATTTACATCGAGAGGAACATTTTCTGCAGCTCTGGGCCAGGACCCAAACAAAAAAATCACAAAATCCTGTAAATGATATTATTATAAATATATACTATAAAAATAAATTTCGTAATAACCCTAAACCTTTCGGTAAATAAACACTAAACTTGACAGAGGAATTTAAATTAAATAATATCACCATAGCAGATTTTAATACTAGAGACATGCCACAATGGACTCTAGCTTTACCAAAAGTTGATACTTCACTTTCAAATATTATTAATAAATAAACAGGACAACACATCCATTATAAAACAAGCTTTTATGGAACATATTGATAAGAAGTATAACTATCATGTAAACATTTTTACGGATAGGTCAAAGGACCCTAGCACAGGACGCGTGGCATCTGCCTTTGTAACCTCGTCTCAAAACATTAGCAACTGTATTCGAATCTCTGATGGTCTATCCATTGTTACTGCCGAGCTGATTGCAATAATTTAGTCCCGTAAATGGATTTTCCAAAATAAACCTACTAAATCAGTTATTTTCCAGCCTTACTGCCAGTAAAGATAGAAAAAAACATGTCTAGACTGGACCTAATTTCCGACATATTAACATTACTTAACGACTGTAACATACTGGGTTTATCCATTAATTTAGAATGGTGCCCAGCCCATGTAAATATTTCCGGCAATGAAAAGGCCGACCTAGCTTGTAAAGCTGGATTTGACCATCCTTCTATTGATAAACATGTAGCATTTGGACCTTCAGAAGTTTATTCCTGTATCCGTAAAACAATTAATGTTAAACTATATCATTACCTAACTAATCAGACAAATAAATACTAAACGTTTGCCAGACTTAGCCGTAACTTTAGAAATCACGACCTGTTTGCGGGCAATTATTACCTACGAGTCTAGGAAGCCACATCATTCAGGATCTTTTTAAAAATTGTCCTTCCTGCTCGGTCTCATACAACACTCAACATTTTCTTCTTGAATGCACTCAGCTCGACACAATACGGGACGAATTAAAATCTAAACTCTGGCAGATTTCAATCCCTCTAAACCTTAATAATTTAATCGATCACGAAAAAAGACACAAACAATTGGTATTCAGCGCTCTTAGTGACTATATTAAAGCCACCCACTTCGAAAAGAAAATCTAAATCTTTTATTATCTCAGTTCCCCCATCTGTTAACTATATCCTACAGCTTAACCCCCATTGTATAAAAGTAATAAATTACTTATGACATTATTGAACATATCCCATTTTTACCATATCTCCAAATTTCTATTTTGTACATTTGTTTTTATAAACTCGATGCACATTACATGTTTTATTTTGTAAGGTTTGTAGAGGGATGACCAACACCGACCCTCACAAACCTATGACGTGGTGAATAAACGGACCACCATTAACTTTGTGATCGAAATGGAAAACAAACAAGTATCTCCCAATTTCCTTATAACACCCAAGTGAGTAAATCGGTCTGAGTAGTTTTGAGGGAGACATGGGATGCGCTTGTAATTTTAGGCATTCTAGGTGTCCCTCATTTGCTATGAAAGACCTTCGTCAATAGGTGATATATTTCCTTCATGTACCTGTAAGGTAATAAGATCACGTACTCCACTTATATTACTGTGGAAAACAATTCGATAATTGATATAGGTATGACATGGGACTGATCCGGTGGACGCGTTGGGGTAATTTTTGAGTCTGATGACAACCCAGGCACAACGGTCCAGGATCAATCACACACTTCCATATAATATTATGTAATAAAACAGCACTGTTTGACGGCCCAGTGGATCAGCTTGAACGTTTTGTCTGCTGCGCTCGAAAATACTGTCAGTATTGAACATAGTCCGTATCTACCATATCTCCCAAGTTTCCTATAATACCCACTATTTAGTGAGTAAATCGATCTGAATTGTTTGTCATTTAGTTAGACAGTCGTTGAAATAGATTTATAGTGTTGTGATTTATAAACTTCGTAAAGTTTATCAAAAGAGGTTATGACCCTATCATTTTGCAACGTACTGCATGCTTGGTGGTGGACCCTTTTACAGTTCGCCACTATGCTTTCTTCTTTGATTGTACGATGACCGGACAGGCTGTAGACCCTATGATGACGCCTACCTAAAGCCCAATGGGACGGTGGCGTTTGATGTTTGTCTATGATCTTTCTTGTCGTGCCCCTTAATGGTTTATTCTCTTGTTGCTCTAGCTTCTGCTAAGTCATTGAGTACCTTCATTGTGGCTTTCTAGGCTATTGTTTTTTTGTATTATATTTACACGAGCATATTTGTATTTTACTTATATTGCCTATTGATGCTGCCTTGTTTGTTAGAGATTAGATCATGGCGGGGATTTCTTTATTTACACTGTCTGTTTTAATGGGATGACAATAGGGTAAGTGTGAGGTTTGGTGCACCCTAGAACCGGTTTAAACCCCCCAGTGGCCTACTTTGAAACTGACCGTTCCAAGGCGGTAGCCCTATTGTCAACCCTTTTGTGTTTGTAATGTCGTTTGCATTTGTTATTGCTTTTGCCTTCTTGTTTGTCTGTTTGCGTGTTTATTTCTGTGTTTTGTGGTTGACTGTCCTTCTTGAATGCTACTTTCCCTGTCCTATCTTTTTATATTTCTTTAGTTTGAACACGCGGACTTTATAGGTTTCACATTTTCGCGTCTCGTGCCGTCGCGACGCGTCTCCTTTTCAAAAAGCTCCAATCTCAGTAACCGCTTGTCGTAATGTAATGAAACTTCACTTATTACATTTCTAAGGATGAATTAGCGGAATCTCTCAGTGAAAGAATCTTCATACCGCTGCTTTTTTCACGTAAATAGTGTGTCGCTGACATCGAAATATTCGACTGATATCGTTCAACAAAGCGCAAACGTTCAGTTAAAATATACACATACATATGTTTTACTTGTACCATAGCTGTAATGGTTTTCCTTTGTTCATGCTTATGATATAATTTTCATAAACCCGAAGGTTAAGCCTAAACCGTGCTATAAATGCCTGTATATTTCAGCCGTGCTATAAATGACAGATTCGGCAATTATACCATGGTCTACTCAATTTTACACGCGCGAAGTTGTAATGTTTACACACAACCTGTCAATCAAAATGTCAATTACCGGAATTAAATGGCTATGGTACAAAACATTTATAGCATATTTTTCTCGTATGCGATTTATACTGCACTCTCGGGCCTGCGGCCCTCGAGAAGCAGTATAAATCGTATATACTCGAACAATTATGCTATAAATATTACTCATTAAAATATAATATATAGATTATTTAACTGCTATGCTCGATTATAGGGAACTCATTTACTAGATGGTAGGCGTGTTTTGGTATTTCACTCTCATTCCTCGTTCGTAAAAATAACCACACGCCTACCATCTCATGAAGGATTTCCCTATAATTGATCCCAGCAGTTAAATAATTTCTATATATAATACCATAACGTCCCTTCGCGTCGCTTCGCGTTTTATAGAAAGTTCTTATCTCTGTTGTGTACAAATGTTTATGAATATTAGCTGATATTTGTTAAAACCACATTAATAATTGGAATGAATTTGCACGCATGTATTTCTGGTATGTTGGCATGTCACGTACAAGTTAAACAAAGTATTTGAACCTGTTTAGCAATGTTATGCCTCGTTTGATACTTTTGGAAACCTGTGTTAAAATGTGTTTTAAGCTGATATAATAATAAACCAATTGACATAATGGAATGAAACTCTATACATATTTATTCTGTATCAATAAATAACGTTCTACACGCATATAGCTTAAGTATGCAACTCGCATTCACAAAATTGTCATCCTTAAAGCTACAGAATCTCTATATCACTCGATTTCTTCTTTGTAGGCCTGTGTTTATGTGTAACTTCATGTTCACAATCGGGTATTTAAACGAGCAAATATAGCACGGGAAATCATTTACTGTATATACATCGACCCGTGAAAATCGTACCTACACACAGATAACAGTAATTTTTACAGAAAAAAAGCGTCTATTGATTTTATTAATATTGAGTTCTGCTCAACCCGGGGCTAGAGGGCGTGAGCGGTAGCTATAATATTTCACTACCGCTCATGAACAGTCTCAATCAAACCGAGACTGTAATATTTCGTATGTGTCGTGTTCGGCCGTTTCCAAAGGTCCATTATCATACTCTTTTTTTTTAGGGACTCGAACACACGGCCTTCTGATTTCAAGTCCGGTGCTCTATCAACTGAACTACAACGCTACTTGAGAAAATAGTATATAATAACTAACCTATTTTATGAGGCAAAATAACAAAATAACATATTTGATGGATCAATAAATATGTAGTCCATATAGTCGCATGTGTAAATTAACATTGCCTAATGTAATACTGTATGTTATCAATATGAAACTAATACTTCGCCTCAATCAACCAAATCTCGACATGTTATTTAGCGCTTGGTGAGTTTGTGTGCGCCCGTTTGTTATTACCTAATGCCTATTTAGTGTTCAAAATGCTACAACCCACCAATAAATAGCAGTGGTCTAGTGGTTCAGCGTACATCTTTCAAAACTTACAAGTGCAAGGCTTTCGTTCAAATCCCGTTCCGGGCAACTAGTTTTGTATCACATATATTCTGGAGCCGTATATTTATCTATTTTACCTGTACGGAGGCTAATAAAAATGTGAAATTTTACGCATCGATTTCTGCTTATATACCGACTTTTGGAGTGTTCGTCGATTTGAAACTACTTCACACGTGACTCATTCATATTCATGGGTTATTACCAGTTAAAATATGGACTATACAGCTTTAATAGGCAAATTGTGTTCAAAGTGTGTTTATAAGCCTATGATTAAACTTCAATATTTCGTATCGTATGTGTCGTGTTCGGCCGTTTCCAAAGGTCCATTCTCATACTCTTTCATACGTATCAATACGCATTGCCTCCAAGGTTTGCACTACCGAATAACAACGTTCGCGGCAGTATTCATTCTGGTTCATTTTTTATTTAGGATTTTGATATTTTCGTCGACAAAATCTTTGAAAAAAGAAAGTATCCACTTTTTGGCTATTATTTCTAAAGGCGGGCCTTTGTGGGCGTACAAAAGGGTAAATAGAGTTTAATAAAACAATGTTTGATGTGTGTAATCACAGATCAGTGAGTACTTTATATTCCAATGAACAGTGTCACATTATCAAAGCAGTAATTGTTTAAAGGGAGATAATTTGATATTATTTGAAAATTAAAAGCTGCTATCTACACAATCTATGATGTTTTTCTGCGTGTGATTTTTTGTGTATGGAACATACACCGAAGATTGTCTTGAACACATTCGGGTAATTTTTATAGAGTTAATATTTTTAGGCCCAAAACGCAGGTTTTAATAACAAGGGGGATAACTTGTATACTTAACGTTTTTTAAAACATTGTTAGGACTTATGGTGGTCGTCAATCTTATTATTCTAGACACATCTTTATTATTTCCTGTTTTGCTATCCTGTCAAAAATGGAAAGAAAAAAGGGAGGGGCGTGGTACCTTTTATTTTTGCTTAGCATACATAAATACTAAAAAAGAGTAAACTACTTACCGAAGACTGATGTACTTTTCCTATATCTTCACAGGGTTAGGATTGAGTTTATTCTTGTAGTCCTGGCTCAACTTTTCGTAGCTGAATCTCTCCTCGGTTTGTCTTGGGCACATCCTAACGCTATTCTAAATATCTGTTATTTTCCAAGTCAACGTTCACTGTAATCTGTCCATTAGGTCCAACTCTCAGATTTCGGTGTTCTAGACCGGCTCTTAGAGCGAAATGCAATCTCAGAGTATAAAGTAAAGTATTTAACAGTTGTTGAGGTGTGTCAGTGCCTAAACTGTATTTCTGCCACATGTTTTCCTCTTGTTCTTCACTGATTATGTTTGTCTGCTTTTTCGGATATTCGGAATTCCAAGGCCTTGTTTTGACAGATACTTCATCTTTGCGTCGAGAACACGCCTCATGCCCCCGAACAGGCAGGAAACGTCCATATTGTCTAAAATGGTGCTGAATTGCAATGCTAATTGTATACAATGTATTAGGTTTATACTCTTGTCCTGATACATTTCGATACAATTCGAACCTCCGCTACGAAAAAACTCAATGCCTCATTGAGAGTTGCACTGGTCATATTTAATAGTTTTAGTATATTTAATATTTCTCTGTGTATTCCTTGTTAGAAGTTTTCATTCTGTTTTGTCTCCATTTTTCAAACAAACTAGCTGCCTACTTTGACTAAGGTGGCTTTGAAGTAGAATACCTCTTAAGCCGGCGCTAGGGGGCGTGAGAAATGTTGCTTCTTTCATTACTTCTCATGAACAGACTCAATCAAACCGAGTCTGCTGCTTTATTCTCTTAATTGTGTTTGTTGCTCTCAAAGGATCACCTCTATCAGTATTTATTACTGTGTGTTCCTATAGATAGGCCATTCTTGATCAAATTATCTAAATTACTTTGCTGCAATGGTTTTGTTTTCTTAGCTTGCACAGTTTCGCATTAGCGAGATATATTTGCGAGCTAAACTCGTATGTATTATTATTTCTACAGTTATTACCGACTATTTATTTTTGGTCGAAATATTATTGAATTCTCCCAACATACGTAGCACGTTCCGGTGTACTTTTACACCATAACCGCTTGGGAGAAGATTTATTAGTTTACGTTGAATTACGTTTCTTCGAATTCTATTAAATTTCACTGTATAGATTGTCTATTTGTTATAAATTGTTATGTCCCATTCAATGTTGCCAGGGAAAACCTTAAATGAGAATTAGGCTACAACAGAAGACTTAGAAACTCTAAAAGGTGTGGGAAATCACACGCCTACTCTTACTAGCATATCGAATTTAAGAGATGAAGTAAGGACCGGCAATAGGCAACCAATATCTATCAACGATATGCGAACAACCACCGTCAGGAAGGCAACCTGGGAATAGTATGAATGATGATGCTGATGAAGTCAGTTGAACTGATTATAATGAGGAGAATGTCAGTTGTGAAAGGACAGATGATGATGATTACTGTTTTAGTGAAGCTATTAAAGCAATTAGTGTTGATGATATGGATAATGATGATAAAGTCAGTTGTGCCGATTACGAGGATGAAAAGGATGTTAGTTGTAAACAGATGGATAAAGATGATGATCAAAGTAATGATGACGATTTTTTTTGTGAATATGTTGAGGCAAGTAGTGGTGATGATGAACTCCGTTTTGGTGACTATGATGATGGAAAGGATGTTACTTGTGAAAGGACAAACGATATTCTCGTTGATGATGAATCTGATGATGATGATGGTGGTGATTGTAATGATGATGATGATGATGATGGTGCTGATTATGATGATTATGATTATGGTGAAGATGATTATGATGATGATTGTTTATATTGCGATGTTGATGATGATGAGGATGATGATAGTTGTGAAAATGTACATGACAAAAACGAAAATGAACCTTGTGGATATGATAATATTGATGATAATCATGATGATGCTGATTGAAAAGTGTGCCATTAGTCGGATGATGGTGGGTTTGTTGGCATTGCATGGGTGATGAATATAATTTGAAACATATAACAACATTATACCCACATATTTCAACCACATATTTCAATTTCAATAACCTGTTATCTGTACAGCCATTGTAGGTAAGATCAGCTTGCATGTTTTGTCTTGCCCTGGGTCTTGCCAGTCAAGATTATTTAACCTTTTTCTTGTTCTGTTTGTCCTGGAGATCAGCGTGTATGTTTTATCTGCATTGCATGGATAACTTAACTTTTCTATATGGGGGAGTTATGCAGTTATGTGTGGAGAACATGATCAGCGTGTATGTTTCATCACTACTACGTACATGGTTGCATATCAACATTCGGAGATAAGTCTTTACAACCTGTTTAACGAGATCAGTTTGTACGTTTTGTCTCGTTTGTGCGGATTAATGGCTTTTATAATACCATCCATCATTTAATGCTCGATTGTTTATCTGGATCAGCTTGTATGTTTCGACCAGATCGAATTCTGGTATTTCACTGTTGGGCGGTTTGTTTCAACAAATGACTAGGCTATATGTTGAAGCACTGTATAGTGCACCCACCATATACATTTTGCAGCACTCTTTGACTTCCAAATAGTTTGTATGTTTTGTTGGGTCTGGATTGGTGTAGATTATCATATTGTCATTTATTACCTCATAGCCATTGATTATCATTTATTATTGATTTTATCTCTGTTTTTTAACGTTTTGGATATTTACATTTTAATTCATATAATTGTATTGTTCATATTTTATATGCATATTACTTGACGTTATATCTAGTAAAATAGTTTCCAACATATTAGATCATTCAACCTATCATCTCTATTTATTATATGAAAACCAAAAGGTCCAAAAACTAGAAGTATCTGGTAGTGTGTGTATATAATACTCCTATATATGTAACTAAGTGTTACCATTAATGTTCCATTTCTATATTCAATGGGATGTATTTATTCTTTTAAATACACTGTTGACAACAGTTGATATAATTAGTATTTCATTTAACCAAATGACACTTGTGTCAAATGCTCAACTTTTTATAACCAACATCGTATTTGATTTGTACTCGATTAAGGGACTTTTAATAATTAACGGTATACTATTTTATAGGCACTCTATGAAGAAGCCTTTTTATAACACATATCCTTATATTTTATAGGCACTCTATTGACAGAGGCTTTTTATAACCAGCATCGTAACATTTTATTGGCACTCTATTGATAGAGGCTATTAACAACCAACATCATACTATTGTATAGGCACTCCGTTAAAAGATATTTTTATAACCTATATCATAATAGTTTATATGCACTTTATTATGAGGCTAGCTACAATTATCATGAACAGCTGTATAACCACTTACTAATTAAACCATACAACATTTGATTCATGCGTTACATTACAGTTTAGTACTTACTTCTATGAAGTTGTATACTGGATGATTAATTGTGTGCGATGTTCTACTCTATTCTTACATGTTTATATTGTGAGCCTATGTGTTGTATACGATTAATGTACAGCCAGAGTAATGTTCTATCCGGTCAACTTTAATAGCATTTCATAATCACTTACGTTAAAGACTTTTATATAAGATAATTCAAATATCAGATTGTGATTCCTCCTTATTGCCTTTAAAATAGACACACCAGTTTAAGAGATTAAAACTCGAACATTTAAAGTGAAAAATGTTGGATTTCTTTCCTCAAACAATTGCACCAAGACTATTAATTACTTCTGTTCTGCTCCTTGGAAAAATGCTTACATTAGGAAGCTAGGTAAGAATATTGTTCTGGTAATTATGCATGTTGTTGAGCAGAACAACACCTTACACAACGTCTTGGATCACAGCACATAACAACACCACTTTAGTGCAATGACCTACTATATATAGCCTGATATGACCACGGACATTCCTTGATATTACTGGCCAGGCGTGTCAACGTCGGGCAAATAAACACGAGTCGTCCTCACAAAACTACAACCAACCATACAGTACGGACCTACACAGACGTTATCCTGAACTGTGGCTAGTTTGGAGCACCTGTCTTAGGTAAATATAGATATAAAAATCAAAAGGAAAAGCAGAATTCAAGGACGACAGTCAACCACAAACACTCACAGAAACAAAGAACAATGTAAAGATGAATAAAAGGCCAAATAAGACATCGCAATCACAAAAAGGTTGACAATAGGGCTACCGCCTTTGAACGGCCAGTCGCAAAATAGGCCGCTGGGAGTTTAAACCAGGTTATAATGTGCACCAAAACTCACATTTACCCTACTATCAACCCAATAAAACGGGACAGTGTAAATAAAGAAATCCCAGCCATGAACTATTTTCTAATCAACATGGCAGCATATAATACGCAATATAAGTAAAACACAAAGATGCTCGTGTATATATATATCAATACAGAAAAAACAATAGCATAGAAAGCCACAACGATGGTACTCAATGACTTGGCAGAAGCCAGAGCAACAAGAGAATAAACCATAGAGGGCACGATAAGACAAGACTGCAGACAAACCTCAAACGTCACATTCGTTTTGGGTCATCATAGGGTCCACAGCCTGTCCGGTCATCTCACAGTAAAAAAGGAAAGCATAGTGGCGAACTGTTAATGATCCACCATCAAGCATGCAGTGCGTTGCAAAATGATAGGTCATAACCTCTTTTAATACACCTTTTAACAAGTTTAACAAAGATAGTATGAAAGTGATCGTGACCAAGGATCTTACGAATTTTGTAAATCATGTCCCTATAGAAGGCAGGTTTGGATAGTCCTTATCGCAGAAAAGTTCTTAAATTACTTGTATATATGGAAAGACGATCAGGGTTAAGATAATACAATTTTGCAAATGTTTTACGAAGTTTATGGTAACGGTAAAGTCCTCAACTCGAGTACAAGCTTTAGAAAATCGAATATATTGCTCGGGTTACATCCCCATCTAAATGGGGATAATTAACAATATCAAAATTAAAATCTTCGCTCTTGTTATATATTTTGCTAATTATTTCACCATTTTCAATAGAGAGTTGTAAATCAAGAAAAGAAGCATTAGTATCAGAAATATGAGCTTTGTTAAGTTAAAGTTCTTTAGGGTAATTATGTAGTTTTAACCATAGTAGAAAAGAAAGGGTTGTCAATGTTTAATATGTCATCCACATAACGGGAGGTCTCATTAAAGGCCTCAATAACATCTTCCTGGATATCTGGTGAAAGACTCAACATGAAATCTTTTTCATATAAATATAAAAACAATTTTGCGACAAGTGGGGCACAGTTCGTACCAAAAGGGATAGCAACAATTTGTCTATAAACGGTCGTTCCATACCTGACGAAAATATTATCTAATAGCAAGATGAGTGCTTCACAAACTTCTATGCAAGTCCACATAGTGTAATTTGTCTAAACTGCCGTTAGTAAAAAACGCTTTAATATTATTACAGGCCAAAAATGTAGTATTTTCCCTAACGATTGTATTTTGAATAAAAGCAATAAGCTTGTCTTTGATAGGGTTATGTGGTAAGGTTATATATTGTGTAGAGAAGTCATAAGTGCTGTGCTAACAGACAAAACTAGAAGTTTATTGCAAATTTTTTCAAGAACGTCTCCTGAGTGTTTTATAGTCCAAAACAAATTAATCCCAGAGTTTTCATAACTTTTATCACAGTATTGTTTCACGTGATCTTTAACGGCAGTAAGACAAGAAGTTAGACGTTTAGAGATATGTGTGGTGCTGCATGCACTAGAATTCGAAATAAAGTGGGCCTAATACGGATTTTTATGTATTAGGAATCCAGTACATAATTGGCAGTTTGTTCTGCTGTTCATCTTCCCTAGCCTTAAAAGAAGTGCACCGAGTGATATGTGTGGAAACAGCATCATCCTCAGTAGAATGAACTTGAGTATACGAAATAGTGCTACCGAATTACTTTAATAGCTGCTTTATTGGCAGGAACTAAAACAATTTATTATGACATTCTTGAATTCTCGATTTTAAATTACTGAAGGAAAATCTAGGTCTCGGAGGAAGTAAAGAGGGGTTAGTATTATAAAAGGTTATACGTGTATCTATAATTTCAAAAATTGACTTTTTCCAAGTAGAAAGAGAGTTTGGGTCCGAATGTTCTCTACGACATCATTTTATACTAAAATCCTCAATGGATTGGGCGATCTGAGCACGACAGGCATTAAAATCGATATATGAAGGTAACCTATTCTTAGGACCTTTTCAAAAACAGATGCCGAATGCATTTATCAAAATTACCAGTGATGACATGACCTGCTGGAGCAAGCAAAATGTTGAGGTGTTACATTCACATTCCTTAGGAGTGTTATTTACTATATCAAGGTCAGGAACTAGTGTGTTGTAGTTGAAAATAATATTTCTAAAAGGTTTTTTATACTTATAACAAATAACAGGGCTTTCTGAATTTTTGAAATATTTAGGGATAGAATCAACTACATGAGTATCTCGAAAAAATACTAAGCATGTCAATGAAATCAATACCTTTATTAAGATATAGTATTTTTAGAAAATGCCTGACGTGATCAGACTCCTTGTAAATATGGGGTCGGAGAACATGTTGTGTGTACCTTTGAATTATGGAAGCACTGTTATACAAGTAATCTATACGAATGAATATTTTGTTTGCTTCCTCGTCGATCAACTTAAGTGAATAAATGGTCAGAGAGGTAAACCGTGAAAGCATAGAGTGCTTTCCAGACTGTTTAAAAATAGTATGTTAACTACAGTGGATGATTAACCGAGCTCATTATCTAAAGCATAATTCGGGAACGCATTGTAGCAATACTTATATATGATTCTGCTTAAATCTCTAAATGTTCTTATTCACCAATATTATCGGAAAAGAGCTAGGTAACGTCGGGTTTTGTAATTAGGACAGTATAGTTATCTGGAAACTCGGGAAAGCTACAGTTTTATTCTAAAACCATACTATGTCTGATTATTTAGTTGAAATATATAATCCCTGAGGATATAATTTAAAATGAATCAACGTGTCTGTTGTACCTTCGAATGCATGTTCCTTCATCTGACTTTTATATGGTTATTTAGGTTTATAGAGTTATATATTTTAAAGAAACACAGGGTATTCTGCAATACAGATTGTGTTTATATATATTCTGTAAAAAACGTTTTGGACCATGGCAGCGTTCGAACTCGTACAATGATCGCTGAACCATGACATTCGACCATAACCCTTATTATCTCAGTTGATAATTCACAATAGATCAACAATCAACAATAATTATCGTTTACAATGAAAGTTTGCGAAAAAATAATAATCTTTTTATTGGTTACTCGAATGTGTCAGTAACTGTTACTTTTTATGAACTTTGCAACATTTTTTACAGACCCTTTGTGTGTTCGCGATATTTTTTAAAAATCAAATCTTGTTTGGAATTTAATGTTTCTGGTACCAAATTAACCGGGTAGGGTAGACCTTGTTACTAAAAAAAAATACTTAAATTCTGTTCACTAGTTTTATTTTTATATGACTTTATATACACTGGTCCAAAACTTTTTTACCGAGTGTATTATTGATTTTTTTGTATTGCACCAATAAAGTAGTTAAACCCATGGTAGAATAACGAAGAAAAAAACAACTGCAAATGTGATTACCATTTATTTCAATATATGCAAGCAGTTTTAAAATGAAAATGATACTTGATAAATCGAGGCGCTAAATTGCAGTTTAAACAATTACACTATGTTGACTTACACTCATTTTCTATTAGATAACATTTTCATCGGGTATGAAACTACCGTTTTTAGACAAATTGTTTTTATCATGCATATATGCACTTTTCTGCCTAATAAAGGGGTGACCTAATAAATTTTGCTTTAATATGCACTGGCCAATAAAGTAAATCAATGCGGAATCCCCCGGCTTTTATTATACGTAACGTTATCTGACGGCATGCACGTAACATTGCCAGACGTCTTACAACAAACAAAAAAACACAACATTGCGGCGTCCTCGATAAGCGTAACATTCTGAGAAATAGGTAATAATAGTAATTCATGCAGAAAATTTGGATAATCTACATGATAAATAGAATATTATGTCAGTGCTTTTACTATCAACTCGCCATTCTTCGTTTTCTAAGCCTCGCCTAATAAACTTGTTAGTAAAAGGCACTGACGTAATATTATCTATGTATCCCTATGGGAACGAACTAAGCACCTCTTGTCGCAGATTTTTTCTGGTTGAATGTTGTGTCTTTCATCCGATACTCAGGCAGATGTAATTAAAAGTATTTAATGACACCGATCGGTATTGGTGACATATTTACCATTAAAAATCTTTCATTTTCTGCTATGGTTAATAATATCTATCCTAGGGAACTTCAACTCAATAAAGCTAACATTTCTGATAGTGTCGCCTCTTTTCTTGGTGAAAATGGGCGAAATAATTAGTAAAATCTATGACAAAAGAGGTAATGTTAATTTTGATATGGTTAAGTATACCCATTCAGATGGGGATGCTCCCCATTTAGATGGGGATGCTCCCCATTTAGATGGGGATGCTCCCCATTTAGATGGGGATGCTCCCCGAGCTACTTCTTATGGGGTCTACGTTTCTCAACTTATTCGTTTCCCTAGAGATTATTATCGTTTTGAGGATTTAATATTCGTAATATTTGTATAACTAGAAAGCTACTCCAGCAGTGCTACCGTTACCATAAATATTGCAAAATGTTATGATCGTAATCTACTTTTGAAATATAAAAGTAATTTAAGAACTCTACTGCGACAAGGACTATTGCAACCTGACTTCTATGGTGATGTGATTTACAAACTTTGTAAGATCCTTGGTCCTAATCACGTTCATACAATCTTTATTAATGTTTTTGAACTGTTTATCAAAAGAGGTTATGACCTTATCATTTCTCAACGTACAGCATGTGTAGTAGTTTACCCATTTACAGTTCGAACTAGATTGTGCGATGGCCGGACAGATTGTGGACACTATGATGTCGTCTACCTTAATCATTATAGGACGGTAGCGTTTTCGGTTTGCCCTTAACCTTGTCATGCTATTAACGGTTTGTTCTCTTGTTGCTCTGGCTGTTAAAGATTATAACCTGGCGGGAATATCTTTATTTACACTGTCTAGTTTATTGGGATAACAGGGTTCTGTGTGTATTAGTGTTTGACTATCGTGCTTCAATACTACTTTTAAAATTACCTGTTCATCTACTTTTAATGCTCGATAAATACTTTAAAAATTACCGTTCAAAAATGCTCTGTCACGGAATGTGAATGACCACATTGTAAAGTCCGTTAGTGATTTAATGATCTTTTGATTGCATGGACGTTTAAGCAATGTACATATTTTGTCCAATTTGAGACCTTTAAACAAAAAAAATCACATTTTAAAATGTATGCTATATTGCTTATTTATTAATGCTATATCATTTAATCCGTATAGTTCAAAACAGGTTATTGTTCTATTGTAAATAGTCGGTTACGGTCTTTTGAGGTAAATGACATTGTTTTGAAGAATTAGACATCCGACAGAGTTGACAATAACGGTGTCTTAACATGCCTAACTTGCTATATTTAAACCCAAAGTATGACCTATAGCTTTATGATAAAGACATGGGTTTAGTATACGACACACCGTCATGATGTAAAACACACTTGTATGATGCTAATTTAAATTAAGTAACAAATAGGACATGATTGCGTTCACGCATAGAAGGATAGACGGAGAGACACCGAAGTGATCGAAATATTACACACAAGGGGTGGTGGTAAAACGGAAAACATGAAATAAAATCAACAAATAAGTCAAATCGACGCTTGTCTGTCCGTAAGTAAATATTAAATACAGCTACGCGTAAACTCAATGGTATTTTACATTATATCAGCATGTTCTTGAATTATAAGGTTGTGACGTTTGATGTTTGTCTACAATATTTTCTTATCGTGCCCTCAATAATTTATTCTCTTGTTGCTCTGGCTCAGAGTACCTTCTTTGTTGCTTTCTATGCAGTTAGTTTGTATTTATATATTCACGAACGTCTTTATATTTTACATATGTTGCCTATTAATGCTGCCTTGTTGGTTAGAGAATAGTTCATGGTGACGATTTCTTTATTTACACTGTCCTGTTTTATTGGGATGCAGTAGGGTAAGTGTGAGGTTTAGTGCACCCTAAAACCTGGTTTAAACCCCCAGCGGCCTTTTCTGCCACTGACCGTTCCAAGGCGCTAGCCCTATTATCAACCCTTTTTGTGTTTGTGACGTCATATGCCGTTATTCCTTATTAACATTGCGATTCATGTTTGTCGTTTTGCGTGTTTTGGGGTTTACTGTGTTCTGTGAAATGTGTATTTCCTGTTCGACTGTCGGTCGTTTCCAAAGGTCCACTCTCATACTCTTTTATGCTTAATTTTGGTATCGTAGAGCATAGTATTTGATATGGACTACATTTTTTTAAATTTTATTTAGGTTTTTCTGTCTGTTATAATGTTTTAATTGACAACTTCTCGTTAGTGTTATTGTTTTTAAATTATTATCCATTTTTATTTGTCTCAGTATTTTGCCTGGCTTGAATTTCAAGTAATATAATAACGCGATAGCATAATTGTTCTAAATTACTGATCAGAACCGTATTATTGGTCAAATATCATTGCTAAAGGGAATACAAAATTAACCTGTCGCCAAAAATTTGCAAGATCGACGTGATATTCTTCTTTTTGGTGAGGTTTATGACTGCATGTGTGGTATTTCTGCTTTATTCAATTGAAGTACGGCGGGTGTTTATGCAAGCATTGTGTGGCGTCTTGAGAAACCTCTCTAGGAAAGCGCGGCTGGAGTTGTTCCTAGAATTTAAACCACTGGATTCATGACTACCATAAGAGCTATGATTCTCACGGCTAGATATATACCCAATATATTATGTAACATGGAGTCGCTCCTGATACTTTCCTATAATTTAAACCCACTGGATCCATGACTCTACCATAAGAGCTATGAATTCTCACAGCTAGATATATAACCAAGATATTATGCTACAATTACGTGTTTAGAATACTATCTTGACAAACTGTAACTAATATGTTAGAAAGTTAAAACCTAGAAATAATCTCGCTCTAACGTTTGCAAATACAACATGTTGGTAACTAATCAGGATACAACACTATATATTGTACATGTTACGCTTGTAAAATAAAACGTACACACTTTGTAATGGCTGCGCTAGTAAAATAAAACCAAGCCATGATGATTGTTTAGTAAGTAGGATTAAACGTAGTTATTTTAAGTCATATAAAAATATAGTTCAAGCTTTATCTAAGGGACTACTAAAGCGATATCAATAAAACGTTACCACAATCACAGACTATATTTTCCTGAATCAGCTGAGTATGTCAGCTCTGCATGTAAAACCGTCATCAAAAACTAACGCCACTGACTTTATTAGTAATATCCCATTTACGTCACACCTCAAAAAAATACTTGATCAGGTCATATGACACCATACAATATGCACGTTACTGGTGTTTGTTTAGGATACTATATTTAACACGAAATCTTACAAAGTATGGCATCAAATATGTTTTGTTCTACGCCGTCATCATGAGTGAGTATGAACACTCGGTATGTAAGCTGTACAGAAGTACCCAATACACAATGTTACAGGATCTGTATTCACTTGGATAAATAATAGACACCACGCTAGCAATACAAAGGAAAGGTCCATTTCGCGCAAGATTTGATAAGAGGATTTTTCTTCCGATCTGCATTCACTTGGATAAATCTTAGACACCACGCTAGGTGTCAGACCGGTGAAAATCAGCCCATTGAACACAACGATTTTAAGACGCGTTATGCAAAACTAGAAAAAATGCCAAAATAAATGAACCGTTTGGTATATTTCCATCAAGTAAAGTTTTCAAGCATTGCCATCTATATACCAAACTAAAATATACACAGAATGTGGGGTGTAGATATCAAAATCACTCATGCATGAAATTTCTTAATTTTTCATGGAGAAACAGACATTCCGTTAAATTCCAACAATTTTGAGGCACAAAATAGACCATAAGGCTGCTTTGGAGCACATTTACAAGGCAATGTCCTATCAAATTATACAGTTTGGCTATAAAATGCCAGAAAAAAAGAGAAAATTGAAGTAATGACTCATAAGCTAAGCCTACCCCATATTCCTGTAGCAGTTTTAATGCCAACTAATTAATTAAAGCATCAATTACAATTGTATGCCATTGCCTGGTGATTCCATCTAAATTAATGAAGAAAAATGGGTGGGATTTACACCATGTTTAGCAAAAGACTAAAATAAATGCTGATTTCCTCAAATTTCTATATATTTCAGTTTCAAATTGTACAACCCATCATCGCGTACACAATTTACAGGTTCTCAGGCTTTCGATACAAAGAAAGACTCTTCCTAGAGTCGCGTCATGTCAAAATGTCAGTACCGATACATTTTCAGATTTTAGTCTCATATGGTACCTTAAAATAATAAAATTGCCATTTATTGAAGGAATTGTGACAGATCTATTACCTATTGCCACTAATCCACTTAAATACTTAAAGTGCTTTAGGGCCACTCCAAATCACTAGGACCACCAAATTTTACCCTAAAATACACACATTCTATTTCAATGCAAAAAAACGTGTTCTGTAGTAAGATTCAAAAAATTAACATCAGCTTTTTTTTCTCTCTCAGCTGCAAGCTTTCACAGGAAAAATCAGCTGGATTTGGCCATTATTAAGAAAAATGCATTTTGTCCATCTAGGTGTCAGACCGGTGAAAATCAACCCATTGAACACTGTGCAATTTAGGCTATAGTTGGAGATCAGTTACAAGTTCCACAACATTCTTCACTTAAATACACTTTTATTCTGTGTTTTAAACACATTTGGCTAGCAAACTGTCCCATATCTGGAATAAAACACCGATTCAGTTGTTCAACATTTCGCGTCATTCATTCACACTATGTGTATTTTGAAATAAGCATCTGTCAAAACCACATCTCTACCTAGAAATAATCCTGACAAACACAGTAAAATACTTACTTTTCATGACAACAGACATACTACTTTAACCTCAGATTAGATTTAACAATGAAATAAAAAATCATCTTGGGAAAAACACATGCAAACTAGAAACTTTGGATTTTTTCAAGGAATTATTTCAGCACCCTACGACCCGGAAGTACTTCCTGACTGGTCTGCCACCGCTAGCAATATAATGAAACGTCCATTTCGCGCAAGATTTGATAAGAGGATTGTACTTCCGACTAATACAACACGAATGTAACCACTGTGTCGAACTGAGCAATATTCTAGAGTTCACGTATACTACATTTAGATTTATATTGATTCCGCAAAATTACGTATCAATTACGCAAAGACTATCTTTAACACAACTGATTAAATACTGATAAGGTAGATCCTTTGGAAGCAAAAAACACAACCAAGAGCAATAATGTAGCAGACTCGGTTTTATTGTGCCCCTTAATGAGAGGTAATGTAGGAAGCAACAACTTTCACGCCCCATAGCACCAGCCTAAGCGGTATTCTAATTCAAAGACACGTATATTGGGCTGGTTGATCCCAAAGGACCAGTAAAGATAACAATACTGATTCGTAATACTAATCATATACGAAAACGTAACGATTCCTGAAGCAGTACTCAAATATTATCTATGAACACATATGCAATGACATGATTAGGAAACAAACGACAAAAAGTGGGGTTCTTTAATAAAGGTATATAATTATATATTCAATTGCTCGGCAACATAAATATACTTTGATGAACTCTAGCTAAATTCTGAAAGGAATGTCTTATTTGTCGTTTCAGTAATGTCATATTCTGCCTAGTGGGACTAGTAGCGATCTGGACGAGTAAGTGGGGTCAATCCAAATATCAATGAAAGTCCTCCTACCGCGTTTCAGTTTTACATGAAATGTGCATATGCATTAAATACAGAAATTTAAAAAGAGCGGACAGGGAAAGTAGCATTCATGAAGGACAGTCAACCACAAAACACAGAAACAAACACGCAAACAGACAAACAAGAAGGCAAAAGTAATAATAAATGCAAACGAGCTCACAAACACAAAATGGTTGACAATAGGGCGACCGCCTTGGAACGGTCAGTGGCAAAGTAGGCCACTGGGGGTTTAAACCGGTTCTAGGGTGCACATTGCATCGCATATTGCCTTGGGTTTAATTATTGTTTATGAGAATGATTGGTCTTGAAAACGCGACGAGTGTTTATTTTTGTGGCTGCAAACAATCTTAATCTTAATCTTGGTATTTATATTGGACTAGTTGAAACTATATGTCTTTTAAAGTATATAGAAGAAAAATACAAACAAAATGTATTTAAGAGCATTACAACCTCATATGAAAATGATGAAGTAATGTCAGTGATTTATAAAGTAAACACTAGCCGATTCGTATAGCTTTATCTCATTAGCAATAATGAAATATGACGTATCATGGGACATGGTTTATTGCATATCCACATCGATTAGGCTACTGACACACATTATGATGGTTATGATGGGATGACAAAGTGTAGGAGTGAGGTTTGATGCACCCTAGAACCTGGTTTAAACTCTCAGCGGACGTTTTTGCCATTGACCGTACCAAGTCGTTAGCCCTATTATCAACTCTTGTATGTTTGTGATGTCATATCTTACCTTTTATTTATCTGTGTAGTTGTTGTTCGTAGATATATATCTATGAGTCATATATTGTTTATTTATTAATCTTATACGACTGATTCCTAAAATATATTCCATGATCAATAGCAATCCATGAGATATCGCTATATTTTCTGTATACCATAACTAGTCTATGAATTGTATAGATGTAAACTATGGTTCAATAAGCCTATATTGCGTAAAGCCTGACAAATTTTCACGTCAAAAAATAAATTCGAAATTGTTATTCTTTCCAACTTTTGAATAGTTCATCTTAAAAGCCATGATGTTCTAAGACAAACACTTATATTATATACTATAGACATCGTAATAATATATATATATAAGGCCTAATAGTTTATATAGCTGATACTATTAGCTCGTGCGTTACTTTATTGAAAACTGCTTACGACAGTGTTATATGGCTAAAAATTGATAAGCGTGTTTTTAATCTTGATCAAGATGTGATCTTATGTTTGACTTATATCATCCCTGCTGGCAGCAGCCGTGAACATTTTGTTGAACAAAACCTATTTGAATGCATTTTAGAGGATATATTGTCTTTCAATCATATTTATAACCAATGCTATTTTATAATATCGGGGGACTTAAATAGTAGAGTAGGACAACTGAAGGATTATGTTGAAAACGAGTTCTTGCATAATATAGATTTTATGCCGGAAGATTATGTTGAAGATCAAATGTATGACAGAATTTCGAAAGACTTTAAAGTGAACGAAAGTGGAAAGTTACTTTTAAATTTTTGTAAATCCACTGGGCTTAGAATTATGAATGGCAGGGTCGGAGAGGATAAATATTTAGGTAATTTTACTTGTGTAAAGGACGCTGGGTGTAGCGTGGTAGATTATGTTATATGTAACCCTGTTTTGTTGCCATGTTTTACTAGCTTCAGAGTACATGAACCGAATATACTTTCTGATCACTGTGCTATTACATTTTCTTTGAAAAACAATGCTGTATTAAACAAATGTCAGCCTGATATACTTCCAACTGAACATTTGGATTCTATTGATTATTGTTATAAATGGGGACATGATACATATGAACAGTTTAAAACGTCAGTGGGTGGAAACGATTTTCAGTTAGAACTAGAAGATTTGTCAGAGAACTTACGGAATATTGAAACCCATGACGAGCTTGAATCAAATCTTTCTTGTTTTTATAACATGATAGAAAAGGTGTGTGACCCAATCTGTAGGAAAAAGGTTAATAATAATGTTACACATAAACCAAAAATGAAAAATCAGCCATGGTTTGATAATGAATGCAAAGAAAGTAGGAATCAATTTTATAAGAATTTAAATAATTATAGAAAATCTGACTGTACAGAAAACAGAAAAGCTATGACTCAGTCTAGGTCTCATTATAAAACAGTCATTAGAAATAAGAAAACAAGTTTTAGTAAACAAAAAACTCAGAAATTAGAGTCACAGAGATATAAAAATGCAAAGGAATATTGGAAACTCCTGAAAACGGCGAGCACTGGAGTGCCAAAATCAAATATAACGACCTCTCAATTTGCAAATTATTTCAAATCAATAAACGATCCAGAATCTGTATTTTTCCAACCAGATGATGATATTTTATATTTTAATAATAGAATGTTAAACAATGAACTACAAATAATGTTTGACGAACTTAATATTGAAATCAGTCAAGCAGAAATTCATAAAGCTTGTGCAGAGTTAAACAACAACCGCTCAGGCGGATCGGATTATGTCATAAATGAAATGTTCAAATATGGTTGCATGTATTTAGATTCATACTTAGCGAACGTTTTTAATAAGATTTTTGATATGGGTTATTTCCCTTCTCACTGGACGGAAGGCTATATTGTACCACTTTTTAAAAAAGGAGATATAAACCAACCAGAAAACTATAGAGGGATAACATTACTGAGTACATTCGGTAAATTATTCACAAGAATTTTAAACAACAGGTTAACTACATGGGCTGAGGATTATTATATTTATATTGAAGCACAGGCTGGTTTTCGAAAACATATGGGAACTATTGATAACCTATTCGTTCTCCATGGTTTGATAAATCATATATTGAATGAAAAAAAAAAGTTATATGTAAGCTTTTGATTTGTTGGTTAGACAAAACATATTCTATAAACTTATGCAATATGGAGTGAGAGGTAAAATCCTTAATATTATTAAATCATTGTATACGAACATAAAATCAAGAGTAAAGTATCAAAACCAGCTTAGTGACAGTTTTAGCTGTTTTCTTGGAGCGCCGCAGGGCGATTGTTTGTCACCTTTTATATTTTCTATGTATGTAAATGATTTAGAAGAATATTTTACACTAAATGGTTTTAAAGGTATCGATACTGGAATGTTAAAGTTGCTGTTACTATTATACGCTGATGACATAGTGATATTTTCGGATACTGAGAAGGGGCTACAAGATGGGTTAGATATACTGTACAGTTATTGCCAGAAATTGAAATTGGTCGTAAATGAAAATAAAACGAAAGTCATGCTTTTTAAAAAAGGCGGTCAGATAAAAAGGAACCTATTGTTCACATATAATAATACTGTAATTGAAATTGTAAATAAGTTTACCTATTTGGGAATTGTCTTTACCACAGGCGGTTCTTTTGATCAAACGTTCGAATCATTAAGTGGCCAGGCATTAAAGGCAATCTTCAAAATGAAGTCGTATATAAATCAATTTACTGACTTATCGGTCAGTCACACTTTAGACATTTTTGACAAACTCATTTTGCCAATATTAAATTATGGCGCAGAGATATGGGGATTCTCAAATGCGGAAAAGTTAGAGAAAGTACACCTTCAATTTTGTAAACAACTTTTATGTGTTAAAACACAAACTCAAAACAATTTCATATATGGAGAACTCGGGAGAGTCCCTTTAAAAATTCAACGTATGGCCTATATTATCCGGTTCTGGTTAAAAATTACACGTACGAGTGATCGCAAATATATAAAAAATATGTATAATGTTATGTTAGATGATCTGATCGTAAACCCAAATAAATTAAATTGGGCATCTCAAGTTAAAGGGTTATTGGAACGAACAGGATTTAATGAAGTTTGGTATTCTCAAGGAGTAGAAAACATAACGTATTTCATTAATATATTTAAACAACGAATTAAAGATATGTTTATACAAAATTGGAATGCTGAATTATCGGATTCCACTAGAGCTAGTACATACAGAATAATATCAGATTTCAGGTTTAAGTATTATCTAGATGTACTAAATATAAAGAAATTTAGAGCTTTTTTTACAAAACTA
Organism: Cyrtodaria siliqua; assembly: GCA_037043455.1. Taxonomy (NCBI): domain Eukaryota; kingdom Metazoa; phylum Mollusca; class Bivalvia; order Adapedonta; family Hiatellidae; genus Cyrtodaria; species Cyrtodaria siliqua. The sequence continues at coordinate 28,987 of JAWPHD010007820.1, read as the reverse complement.
AGAGTCTCTAGTCACAGGTTAGAAATAGAAACTGGTCGATGGCATAGACCAAATAAAACACCAAGATCCGAAAGAAAATGCCAGCTATGTAATATACTAGAAGACGAATTTCACTTCGTATTGGAGTGTTCACTATATCAAGATATAAGAAAAGAATATGTTAACAAATATTTTTGGAAACGGCCAAACATACCAAAATTTATTGAACTTATGACAACAGAAAACAAGAGTTTATTAAAAAAACTGTCCGTTTTCATTTGTAAAAGTTTTAAAAGAAGAGACGACATGTTTTATAAATAAATATCACTTTTCTCCATTTTTGTCCACAGATATAACTGTGTTCTGATCAGTACTTAGGAATATTAATTTAAAAATATATATTAAACACTTATATATTTAATAGTTGTCAAATACTTTTTAACTAGTAACATATACAGATGATCTTGAAACTCACCTATGAAATTATACAAATTGTCATTAACTGGAAAATATTGTGTGTATTTCATATACATGTTTATATGTATGTACTATTTGCATGTGAACTGTTGGGCGTAATGCCTTATGTTTGAATAAAATATCTATCTATAAGGTACTGCAATGTTAATACTATGACCGAGTTATTTAATACTATAGATTTTAGTCTTGATTTAGATTTCCTGAAGGAAGTCAGACTATATAAATCATTATAATATAGTCTTGTATATATTCTTTATATACCCGTTTTCGGGCATTTGCTGTTTTACATATATTACTACCATTGTAAGTAGTTTTATCTTTATATATTTACATTAATTTTTAATTAATCCTTTCATCAGTTTTTGCGCACAGTACGACCTATTGATGTGTAGACGTGCCATAAAACACCATTCATTCATTCATTTATTTGTAAATAGTTTATCTTTATACACATGATACATTTACATTAATTTTCAATTAAAATTCATTTCTTCATTTTTCATCAGTTTTTTGCGCACAATATGACCTATTTATGTGTCGATGTGCCATAAAGCACCATTCATTAATTTATTAAATCACTCCGCTTTGTCGTGGCCTTAACAGTTTTTCCCTTGATGCTCTGTCATAGTCATAGAGTAAATATGAGATTAGCTTCTTACATTTAACTTATTCTATTATATATTATATACATGGACATTTCTGTGTTTATTCTTATACACCTATCTACGCTTTCTCAACTGTAAGGGATTAAGTCGGCGGGGATTAATTTGTATTTACACTGTACTGTTGTTTAGGGAGGATGACAGGGTAAACTTCCCGGTGGTCCCTTTTTGCTACTTGTTGGTGTGACTGTATTCTTTGAATGCTTCTGTTTCTGTTGGACTTATAATAACCTTTTCTCTCCATAGCATCGAGTCTGCCACGTTTTTTCTCTTGAAGGTGCTTGCTGCTTCCAAATATATCATTATCAGTGTTAATGAACAGTCACACTAGTGTTTGTTTAATATTGTGTGGCGGCTGCAGACAGTCTCTCCGTGCTACGAATCTGTAGTGTTATGATTACTGGTACTATGAGATCAACGAGCCCAATATAGGTGGATTTGAAGTAGAATACCGCTTAAGTTGGTGCTAGCGGGTCGGGTGAGGTGTTGGTTCTTACACTACCTCTCATGGACAGATTCAATAAAACCGAGTTTGTTACTTTATTCTCTGTGTTGTGCTTGTTGCTTCTAAACGACCTCTGTCAGTAATTATTACCAATATCATATCGTGTGTCTAATGTTTTTCATATAATTGTAATACATTATAGTGAGGTAATTTACTTCTAGATGATTATGTATCCCTGTAATTTACTTCTAGATGATCGTGTATCCCCGTAATTCTTCTAGATTATCATGTAGCTCTGTAATGTACTTCTAGATAATCATTTATCCCTGTAATTTACTTCTAGATTATCATGTAGCCCTGTAATTCTTCTAGATTATCATGTAGCTCTGTTATTTACTTCTAGATAATCATTTATCCCTGTAATTTACTTCTAGATGATCATGTATCCCTGTAATTCTTCTAGATGATTATGTATCCCTGTAATTTACTTCTAGATCATCATGTATCCCTGTAATTCTTCTAGATGAACATGTATCCCTGTATTTTACTTCTAGATGACCATGTTTCCCTGTAATTCTTCTGGATGATCATGTATCCCTGTATTTTTTCTTTGTTGTGTTTGACTAAGTTCTGCGAATGCTGCATTTTCTGTTACTTCCCTTTCTAAAAGATAAAAGAAACAACAGCAAAATAAAACGTAACTTGACAGGTGTGAAAGTAAGAGGTAAATTCAAAATATCCTGACGAAGTAAGATCTTGCAATTTCGCAGAAATGGTTCAAATTGTCATTTGCATTTTACTATAAGTAAATCTAATATTTGGCCGCTAACAACAATGCCTTTGCCAGTCTTGTCCCCAGATATAAATACAATTAAACTCATTTGCGAATTACTCCGAAGTCGTGTGCGTCAACAGTATGTTCCTAACAATGTCAACATCTTGACAGCGGACATGATAAAAAGGGAACACTCTAACTTCGTGATGGGCTAATCCACATTTACCTCAATTCCATGCCACATCGCAGCAGCAATATATTTTGCACAGCGATAGTTGGACAAAATGGTAGAAACTCGTTTCATGACTTTTGTTAGCATAATTACATTATGATTGTTTCAAACAATAAGCGTTATACATTTTGAATAAAAGTAGAACGAAATGTCAAAAAGAACATGTTACATTCACAGAAAATAACACCAAATACACGCATTCAGAGTCATATGAAACTAGGGCTAATTGTATGTACTAATAACTAGGTTACAAGTATCACATATCTTTGTTTGTGGCGATAAAAGATTGCCATGCATGATTGTTGAATCTCAAGCTTTATAAAATTACACGTCAGGTATAGCAAAAGTCAACTTTGTATTACCCACCTCTTCTCACAATTATCATGATTATATAACATTAAATGTATATTATGAGTAAATATAGATATAACAATCGAACAGGAAAAGCAGCATTCAAGGACGACAGTCAACCACAAACATACACAGAAACAAACGACAAATTTAAAGATGAATAAAAGGCCAAATAAGACATCACAAACACAAAAGGGTTGACAATAGTGCTACCGCCTAGGAACAGTCAGTGGCAAAAAGGCCCCTGTGGGGTTTAAACCAGTTTCTGGGGTGCACCATACCTCACACTAACCCTACTGTCAACACAAAAGAAAGGGACAGTGTAAATAAAGAAATCTCCGCCATGAACTATTCTACGATAATAATATTACTTTGACTGCGATGAATACATTTTATTGTCAAAAGTGATCACGGGCTTTTATTACAATAGTATATCAAAAGGATAGATAGAAGAAGATATAGTGTAAAATATTTAGTGTAATAATATATGTATATAGGAAAGGAAAGGCTAGAATCGTAATACACACTCGTTTTTCCGGATTTTTTAAAATTCCCGTTTACTACTCTGTGAGTAAATTTTGCTTAGCAATCGGGTCAGATATACATTCTTCTTCATTTTTCAATATTGGCTTACCTAAATATGCCCTACCGATTACGACACATATTCGTCAATTTTAAATCGAAATTTGCGGATTGAAGATTAAGAACACAGAATGATAACACTACATGTTCACGCGACCGAAATGTGGTGAATAGTTTACCGTTGTTTTATACCGTTATTCAAAGCTATTACATTTTATAAAACAACGCACCCCGATTGTACGTAGTGACCCAGTCAGAATAACCCTTGTCTGAATAAATACCGTACTATAACTTCCATTTATCGGAAGTTAGAGCATGGTGTTTTAACTCCGCCCCTTTCTTATTTTATACTAAACGTTTAAAGCTTTGCATTCATCAAAGGAAATTGCCGCATCCTTAATATGAAGTTAGGCATCATCAAAATAAGGAATGTAGCTTGTTTATTTCCACACGATATCATATTTGATGTATAGCTTTTGTCTTAATACTCTTCAAGAGAGAATAATATAAGACATTGATCTATGCTCGCATAGGGAATATCACAAATGATGTTAATATTTGACTTCTAAACAATAAATATTTACTTAATGTGATGTCTGTGATCTAATCAACATTAACTTGACGTGATGCGTGTGATGTTATCAGTTATACTTTGTGTATTTACGCTACTTGTATTCCATGAGTGAAAATGAGTACTGAAAAGCTACATAGTCAATATAAAACGGAACAAAATTATATCAAATTAAAGCTGACGGTGTAGCTTTGAGTAATCGCATAATACCTCAACAAACTGGTATAATCCAGATATTTTCCTATCTATGTGTTAACATGGTTAAGAGATTTCATATTATCATTTACCACACATCATTATTCCGCACGTGATTTATCAAGTAGAAAAAAACGTTAAACCATTTTTATCCATACGACATCAACAATAAACATAACACGAAAAGTGCTGAAGACAGGTTACCGGCGTGAAACTGACTTCATCGCCCAAATTTATTGAGAAGATCGTGAAAATAAAAAATTCATCCCATTGAAAATAAATAAGCAAACGATACACGTAAAATTGTTTTAAAGATGCACACACATATATGAATAGAAACACCTCAGGATGTATCCATAATTGTACGGAACAACATAGCAGTTGCAGTTAAAGATAAAACCAATCGAGGGTACGACCAAAATAACCCCTACGTTGTTCAGTCATCGCACAATAAAAAGGTGAAGCGTAGAGATTGACTGCCTGAGAGGGGCCAATCACCTACATAAAGTGCGTTGCAATACTTACGGGTTTTGGAGTGACATACAATTCGGGGATATATATGTTTTATGGTAAGCAATGCTTATTGAATACATGTTTACAAAAGCGTTGAGTTTCAAGCCCAATTTGCAGTTCCTGTTGAACATTTTACGATAGGATGGGGGTACATACATACTTTCCTGACAATATTTAGAGATTAGTACATGGGTGGTGCGTTATTATCCGTCATATCGGCCGGAGACTCCAATATCGGCCCGAAGGCTTTAGCATGAGGGCCGATATTGGTCGATATTGGACGGACAATAACGCACCTATCATGTTTTAATCTTTTTATCATTTATATACGCATTTGCATTGGGATTTTATCTTTCTTTTTTTTTACTTTTTTAAATATATTGAACTTATACCGATTTAATTTATCAAATAAAAATAGCAAATATAAATGAACGAAAACAACAGTTTTAACTTTAATTGTATTGTTTGTAGTTTATTCTCTCTTTCTTTTTCAATTCGTCTATTCCATTCCTATTTCGATTTCGTTATTTCCCGTTTCTTGGGCATCTCTTTTAGCAGTTAGTACATCCCTTTGAATGCAGAAACTCCTTATCTATTTAAAGCAATATGATGCTCATACCTCTTCTCGATTAAGTACCAGCTGAAGATGGCAATGTCTGATTTTATCTAGCTAGTTTTGTCGGACTATACTCAGAATAAAAACGTCCAATATACCGTCCAACTCCTTGACGCCAATTTCTTCAGTAACTCTGGTCTCACCAGCCACTCCGTGAACAATTTTAAGGCCAGATTTAGTATGTAGCTTATCTGTAGAGTTAGTTGATAGCCATTGACGCAAAAGTTCTCACCGGTTCCATTTTAATGCTTATTTAAATGACTTCAGTTATATTAGTTGACGTCACTTCGGTTTCGTTATGTCATTGTCGGGTTTAACGTCAAATTGATGGTCTCAAAACAGGTAAAACAAAAAAGCCATCGCCAAAAAATCGTAACGGGCATTAGCCCGGTCAGGTGATCGGGCCAATAACGGTCAGGTGACCGGGCCAGTTTCAGCCCGGTCACATGACCTTAATTTGTCGTATCGGATCGCAATTATGATCATTTCTCGAGAGCTTATTGTAGGGTAATTTTGTGCATATTGCGGGCCAAAAATGCGTATATATATGATAAAGTATGTTACTGAGATAAATTAAATACCTATAGCTAATATGGTCATATTGTTTGTAGTTACTTCATAGTTGGAAGACAAACTGGTCACCAATCAAATACCGCGCACTAATTACCACGTGCAGTTTATGTCGTACAAAAGTTGTTCAACCTATAACGTCACACTTTCATTTTGTAAGACAATCAAAAACTGATTCCTCCGATATAAAACATTATGGCATGAACTAGTATGTGCTTCCAGATTTTCCGCATCCGTATATTTGAACAAATGGTAGAGAATAATGTTTGAAGCAAACATATCTTCAATTATAAAAATAACTGCAGTCCAAACAAATGTTTGTAAATTGTCGTTTAAGGGTATAGTAGTCTGATATGTCCATGTTTGAACGTAAACAAGTGGAATACGAATTGGTTTTGCTATTTGTCTTTTTTCACGATTTCAGCGAAAATTAACATGAAATTCGACTTTGAAAATGATTAAATTTATGAAATTCTATTTCTAAACATCAACTGTAGGCATTGTTATGATTTCCTACTCTATACATATAAGTCTCATTACGTTTTTATAAGAAAAGAAAGAAAATGAATATAACTTTAGGGTCAAAACACACACATTTGCAAATAATGTTGGAAACAATATGACAAAAGGTATCTGATAAAATAACAACATTAAGTATTCATTGTTTTTTCTTACACAATATGAATGGAATGCTTATTGTTGTTGATTTATAAAACCATGGGTAAAAAATTAATATAAAAGTCGAACAGGAAATGCAGCTTTCTCAGAACACATTTAACCCAAAAATACGCAAAGGAACAAACATGAATGGCAATGCTAACAAAGAATAAAGGCATATGACGGCACAAACACGAAAAGCGTTGACAATATGACTACCCCTAGGAACGGTCAGTGGCAAAAAAGGCCGTTGGGGTTTAAACCAGGTTCTAGGGTTCACCAAACCTCACACTTACCCTACTGTCAAACCACGAAAACGGGACAGTGTAAATGAACTATTCTCTAACAAACATGGGAGCATTAATAGGCAATATAAGTACAACACAAAGATGCTCGTGTATATATAAATACCAAAACAAAACAGTATAGAAAGCCACAAATAAGGTACTCAGTGACTTGGCAGAAGCCAGAACAACACGAGAATAAACCATTGAGGGCACGACAAGACAAGATTGCAGACAAACATCAAACGTCACCGTACTTTTGGGCTTTAAGTAGACGTCATCATAGGGTCCACAGTCTGTCCGGTCATTGCACAATTGAAGAGGAAAGCATAGTGGCAAACAGTAAATGGGCCCACCACCAAGCATGCAGTGCGTTGCAAAATAATAGGGTCATCACCTCTTTTGATAAACCTTTTAACAAGTTCAACAAAGATAGTATGAAGTGATCATGACCAAGGATCTTACGAAGTTTGTAAATCAAATCACCATATAAGCCAGATTGTTATAGTCCTTGTCGCAGAAGAGTTCTCACATTACGTGTATATTTGGAAATTACGTGTATATTTGGAAAAAAAGATCAGGGTATGATAATAACATTTTGCAAAGTTTCTACGAAGTTTATGGTAACGGTAGCCCTGATGAAGTAGCTTTTTAGGTATACAAATGTTACGAATTTTAAAGAGTATGATAGTGGACTTTTGGAAACGGCCGAACTCGATAAATACGAAATATTGCAGGCTCAGTTTGATTGAGACTGTTCATGAACTCGAGTACAAGCTCTAGAAAAAAAGAATAAGATTAGACACATAGACCCATAAGAAGTTACTCGGGGAACATCCCCAAATAAATGCGGATAATTAACAATATCAAAATTAAAATGATCTCTCTTGTCATAGATTTTGCTAATTATTTCACCATGTTCAATAGAAAGACGTAATCGAGAAAAGAAACGTTACTATCATAAATATTAGCTTTGTTAAGTTGAAGTTCTTTAGGATATATATTATTAACCATAGTAGAAAATAAAGGGTTGTCAATGTTCAATATGTCATACAGTTAGCGAGAGGTGTCATTAAAGGCTTTAATAGCATATGCAAGGTATCTGGTGAAAGACTCAACATTAAATCTCTTTCATAGAAATATAAAAACAAATCTGCGACAAAGGGTATGCAGTTCGTACCAATAGGGATACCAACACTCTGTCTACAAACGGTAGTTTCATACCTGACGAAAATATTATCTAATAGAAAAATAAGTGATTTACAAACTTCATGGAAATTCCACATAGTGCGATTGTCCAAATTGCAGTTAGTAAAAACGGCTTTAATATTGTTACATTGTATTTTCCCTAGCAAAAGCTATTTAAACGGGGGCAATGGGTTTGTCTTTGATAAGGTGATGTGGTAAAGTTGTATATAAAGTAGAAAAATCACAAGTAATTAAAGATGAAGATTGACGTCCTATTATCTGTCAATTTCTTAATACAGCGATACAATTCGGACTTTTAATTCAACATATATAATTATGTTTGTCGTAAAATAAAACATACGATCATATTTAAATTGCAAACACAGTTTTAAACAATTATGACTCACATTTCGTGGAATATTTGGTTTAAGGTTAAAATCTACGTCAGTAGAAACTGTTACTTGTGATACGCAGACTGCATAACCGCTGCTCCCAACTAAATTCCTTTTTGTTTATTTCGCTCTTCGAGGCACACAATTTTATTAGATCCTGGGACCATACGCCGCTGGATATAGGGGATGAAATAAAGATACAAATATTGCTATATCCACCGACATATGCTTGTCATCTTCGGGATGGTTAAAATTCTGTACTGTTGATTTTTATGAATATTGAGTTCTGCTCAACCCGGGGCTAGAAGGCGTGAGCGGTATCTAGCATGTTTCACTACCGCTCATGAACAGTCTCAATCAAACCGAGACTGCAATACTTCGTATGTGTCGTGCTCGGCCGTTTCCAAAGGTCCATTATCGTACTAATTGTTTTTAACATTGGAAAACCGTATGCATCTAATTCAAGATGTATGTTAAAGCGAACCGCGTGGAAATGGAGATTATTTGTAAATGCATACGTTCTATATGATAGTGTCAAATAATTGAATTACGCAGTTTTTATGATAATCGCTTCCGCTGAAGAACAGCATCTTAAACAAAAGCATTACGTTATAAGTTGAATACCTCGTGTATAAACATAAACCATAACAAAGAGTCGAACAAACATAATAGGAGAGACATTATCAGGTCCTGCAAATGGACAATACAGAAGGATAAACTATAGTCGCTGTTTATTTCACGCGTTCGCTTAACGTATATCAAAAGACGATATAAATGTCGAACATAGGACATGTAGCGTTCAAGTACCACAATCAACCAACAAAAACACGCATGGAAACCCACTAAGGGTAAATGTCGCTAAAACCGATACCAACAGTTAATGATGAAGTAAATAAATGTGTCCGCCAACATTGCCTTATTTTTATTGGTCTGCCACCTAATTATTCCATTTGGATCGAATTTACAAGCATTAAAATGAGATTTTCTTTACCTAAATACGATGTAGTACTTACCATTTTAAGAATAGAACGCCTACAGATTGGTGGATGCAGAAACGTAGAACAAATAAACGCAATTTCATTTTGGCATGGATGCCGTTTTTTTGTTTTCCTTGGACACTATAGTGGCGTGACGGTGGGATGTGGTTGGCGGAATAGGTGGCACCACCGTGCCAGGATCATATGTTTGTTTATAGTTTCTTATAGATGTGATAGCTTGACGGCGGCAGAGCTGTTCCTTTTGTTTCTATTGACAATTACATGATAAAATTTAGAACCTGTTCTGCCGCTGCCATGTCTTCTTACAAATGTAATTATATGTTTGCAGCTTCTCTCCATTTGCTTAACAAGCTATCTCTATCAAGATTTCCAGTTTGCTTACTTTCTATACTCTACCATGTGCATTCCACAACACATTCCGCAAACCAAATAGTATACCCACATAGGCAACTGATGCTAGGTAATCAGAACCGTGCAAATGTTCTATTCACAAACCGCATCGTTCTTGTTGGAATTGAAATAACTATTATTACTTGGTTAAGACTATTACTGCTGCAATATGGGGATATCCATCCTAATCCCGGCCCTCCAGTGCCATTGAAGACATCCTTCGACTCCTCGTTAACTAGCAATAATTCGTCAACTACGATGTCTGATACCTTAGATTTTGCACATAACCTGTCCATAGTGCACTACAACGTACAGAGTATAATTCTTAAATTAGATTTGATTATCACAGAACTACACCACTTTGACATTCTAACGTTCTCTGAGACTTGGCTTAATAGTTCAATGTCGAACGATCATCTCATTCGTCCTTCTTTCCATACTCCTGAAAGAAAGGATCGAATCGGTGATAGCCATGGCGGGGTAATAGTTTACGTCAAAGATACCATTCATTATAACGAAGAAGTGACCTTGAGTTAAGCAGACTTGAATGCATCTGGGTTGATATTATATTAAACCACAAACACGTGCTACTAGGTGTATTTTACAGACCTCTAAACGCAGATGAAATTTACAATAACATGATTGAAGATTCTATTAATATTGCGGTAGATACAGGTATTAAAGATATCATTGTCACAGGCGATTTCAACTACAACATGTTACAAAGTCAAACGTCAAGTAAAGTCGAATCCCTGTGTTATCAATTTGGTCTTTATCAAACTATTGACGAACCAACCAATTTACCGAAAATTCTTCGTCACTTATTGACCTATTACTTGTTAGTGACAAGTCTAATTTAGTTAAGAGTGGAGTGGGCGAACCTTTATTAAACCAAGAAATGCGATATCATTGCCCAATTTTTGGCATCTTTAAGTTCACAAAACCAAAATTCAAATCATACTCTCGTAAAATATGGCGATACAACCAACAAATACTGATAAAGGTGATCCTGATAAAGGTGACTATGACCTTTACGTAATAAAGCCTCATCAACAAACTGGGACGAACAAGTTAACGACGACATTAATATCTACGCGAAAAAACATTTCCAACACAATATTATCGTTAAATGCCTCATGTATACCTAACATAAACATCCGAGTTAGACCTTATGAACCGCCGTGGATAACAAATATAATAAAAAGACTAATCAGAAGAAGAAAAAGAGCATACAAGAAGGCAAAAAACACACATAGTTTACATCACTGGAGTACTTTTAGAAAACTTCGAACTCAAATTATACTTTCAATACGCGAAGCAAAGCAGTTATATTACGATAACCTGTCAAATAAACTTAGTTCTAAAACACTCTCTCCTATGGATTGGTGGAAGACACTTAAAACATTCCTTTCATCACATGTCAAACATTCCATTCCTCCACTGAACGACAACGGCTCAATTATTTACGACGATTATGAAAAGGCAAATCTTCTAAACGACTTTTTCCAAACCCAGACTAATTTAGACGATGCAAACATAGAACCACCTTTAGTCCAACCCTTTAATAGCAATGTATCATTACAATTGTTTACTCTTACGCCAAATGAAGTTCGTGAAGTCTTACAGTCCCCTGACCTGGTAAAGCGTCTGGTCCTGACGAAGTTAGCAATCACGTACTCCGTGAATTAGCATATGAACTTTCTGTTCCGCTATGCGACTTGTTTAATAGATTTTTAACATCGGGCAAGATTTCTGATATTTGGAAGGAGGCTTATGTGTGTGCAGTTCTTAAGAAGGGCGATCCATCCTTAGTAAATAATTATCGTCCTATATCGCTACGTAGCACCGTTGACAAAGTATTCGAACGACTCATGTTTAAATATATTTTCAACTTTTTTAGAGATAACAATTTCTTATCTGCCTTTCAGTCTGGATTCGTTCCCGGCGACTCAACCATTAACCAGCTGGTCTTCCTATACAATGCCTTTAACAAGAATGCTTTTGGACAAGAAGTGCGGGTTATATTTTTTGACATTAGTAAAGCTTTTGACCGAGTTTGGCACGAAGCCCTGCTTGCTAAATTGAAAGCTGCGGTGATATCTGACGACCTTTTGAATTACTCTCTGACTACCTTAAAAATAGAAAACAACGTGTTGTCCTTCCTGGAACTAAATCAAATTGGAACTCAGTTAATGCAGGTGTTCCTCAAGGTTCTATATTAGGGCCCTTACTCTTCCTTGTTTACATTAACGACATTGTTGCTGATATTGATTCCAACATACGTCTTTTTGCAGACGATACTAGTCTTTACATTATAATTGAACATAATAATGATATTGTTACTTCTGCAAATACACTCAACACTGATATAGCAAAAAGTAATGAGTGGTCCAAACAATGGCTCGTTACATTCAGTCCCACTAAAACTGAATCCCTTCTTATCTCGCGCAAGCGTAACAGACCTGTTCATCCGCCTTTGGTTATGTCGAATGAGCAAATTACTGATGTTCCTTCACACAAGCACCTTGGTGTTTTTCTTTCTAATGACTGCAGTTGGCACTCGCACATTGAATATACTAAGGCTAAAGCCTGGTCTAGAATTAATATTATGAGGAGGCTAAAACATCAGCTTGACAGGAAATCACTAGAAATTATATATATATCATTTATACGACCTCTCCTCGAATACACTGACGTCATATGGGACAATTGCACTAACTACGAAAAGGCCGATCTCGACAAAATACAAAATGAAGCTGCCAGAATAGCAATAGGCGCGCCCAAATTAGTATCTTTAAATGAATTAAACAAAGAGATTGGATGGGAATCTTTGGAATCGCGAAGATATAAACACAAACTTACCTTATTTTATAAAATGGTTAATTCCTTAACACCCCCATATCATTTATCTGACTCCATAAATGGACTAAAGCATCACCTTGACCGTAACCTTAATTACACGCCTAAGCATTATTACACAGGTAAAAGACGTGCACAGCTTCATCATACTTGGCTCCGCACCAAGTTTAGCTCGCTAAACCACCATTTGTTCATAAAAAACATCATCGACTCTCCTTTATGTCGATGTGGCGGAATAGAAACTACTCAACATTATATATTTAGCTGTCCATTGTACGACAATGCTCGTGCGGAAATGCTGGCTAGACTTCAACCACTGTGCACAGTTTCACTAAACATAATATTATTTGGTGATTCCTTGGTATCACACGATATTAATGTCACTATATTTGAAATTGTTCAGAAGTTTATTTTGTCAAGCAAATGTTTTTAACATTTTTCAACTAAAGAGAAGCTGCTACACAGCGTACCGAGAACAATATATGTTTCCTGGGTATTATGCTGTTGTCCTGTATCCGCCGGTCACCCCCACTGTTGCCCTACTATCCTGTCTATTATACATTTGTTATTATAATATTCCGCTAAATTGAATTTTCGTTTATTTTAAGATAAACCAACTATATTCAAATGCTTTGCTTTATTGTTTCTTTTTCAAACTTGTTTTGGTCCCTATAACTAATTACTGTTAGATGTATAGCTATATTACATTGAACACTTATAAAACATTTCCGCTGTGCAGTTTTATACGCCATTGTTATATGTAATTTATATGATACCTAGGAAAGGAACTCTATAAGCAACTGCTTTCGTTCCAATCCTTTTTCACATTTTGTATTATGTACATTTTCACAGATTGTATATATATTGGAAATAAAATAAGTTTAAACCAAATAAACGCAGATTTAGGGTTTGTTAAGTGATACGTGGTGGCTGTAAAAAAAAGTCGAACCGACTACAAATCGACTAAAAGTCGGTAGTTTTATTACTTACTGGACCTTTTGGATCATCTCCAATATGTGTGGCTTTAAAGTAGTATACTGCTTAGTATACCGCTTAAGCCGGTGCTTGGGGGCGTGAAAGGTGTTGCACCTTAAATAACCTCCTCATGAACGGATTCAATATAAGTGAGTCTGCTACTTTTCTGTATCGTTTGTGTTTCCAAAGGATCTTCTTTTCAGTATGTACAATATATATTTTAAAACACATGGGCTGTCTCTGTGTGTTACTTCCGAGGGATCTTCTTTTCATTATATTATATATATTTTTTAAAACATCTGGACTGTTTCTCAGGTATCGGTATTGATTAGCTATTTGATTACCTATTTGTACATTTCAAGCACTCATTTGCATGACAGCAAACAACCTACATAGTTTTACTCCTTCTTTAAGAGATTATATCGGAATAACTTTTGAGAAGGCTTTCTGAACGTGTTTTTTTTTAAATTCAAAACAAATGCAGTCGAATGGTTTGAAGAGACTGTAGGCGATCTGGAAGAATAGTGGATGTCAATCTAAATACGCGTAAAACCATAATAATAGGTTTCAGTTGCATGTTCAATGCACATATGCACTAAACGATTGATTTTATTTTTTATTTATGAAAACATTATGCGTCTGAACTCGACAACTTGTCTAGTTTTTAGGAATTCAATCATTTATATTAATTCGTATGATACTTTAAGGATATAAGAAAGTATTCTTTTGAGATATAACTAAACATTTGTTTAATAAAATGTACAACCCTAACCAAATAAACCCTTATTATATATGAAATATAATGATAATTGCACATAACGGACCCCACATGCAACATAAATAACACATAAAATCATCAAATGAAGAAAACAAACCTGACACTTACCTTACTGTCATCCCAATAAAACGGGAAAGTATAAATAAAGAAATCCCCGCCATGAACTATAAGATGGCCTATTGATCCTCATACGAAGATAACGACACATATAGAATAACTCACATGAAGTAAAACAATTTAAAATACCTCCACACGAAGATTATACCACAAAGATAAAATAACTCTAAAATCAGATATAATTCATATAACACATATAGCATCGCATGAAACAAATATGATAATTACACATATAGGACACATACATGAAGATAATGACACATGTCAGGATAATACATAATCATCCACACGACGAAAAAAACAAACAAAGCTTAATTGATCCACACATGAAAATAATAGCATAATTGTATAGCATCACCAACCAGAAGCTAATACCACATAACAATATAAAGATTCCTATACGAAACTAGTGGCAACTTGAAACAATATACGCCCGTCATAATGGTTTTATTTTTGTTATGAGTACCTGAATCGTTACCCTTTGGTATTTCTGTATGTTTTTGTATTGTTGTATTTTCGTTTTACAGTATATAAAAGCATGAGCATCATAGGCGGATACAGACGCTCGTATATGAACAGTATACAGAAACAGTTTATTATCTTGAATATGTTATGAGTTCAAACATGTGTACTTTACTGTCCTCAGTTTGGCAAATTATAGCCAAAAAAGGAAATGGGAGTATTTTGTATGAGTCAAAAAAGCGGTAAGATAATGGTTTTAATTAAGACACAACACTTGGTTGCAACGAACGCTCAATTGTTTTTATTTATTGAATACCGATATGATGTTGCGTGCCTTAACGCGCACTAAGTGAACACTTTTAACACAATAATTAAGTCACTTTAAGTTCAAACGGGACTCACACGACAACGATAGCGACAGCAACGACAATAAGGTGGTAAACCAACGTGTCGGGTTTGTTGAAAACGAAACGACAAGCTATAAATGGTGCATAATTCATGTAAAATAACATGCGTGGAGCTGAAAAGCAATCACCGCCGAGGCCTACTGATACAAAAACACATATCGAGTGTTTGCACGTTTTGAAAGAATCCGGCAATGTGTATTTGAATCAGGTTAAAGGATCAACGCAAATATGAATTTAATGTTGCCGTTCTGTTTTAAATAAGCATAACGAAATGTTCAATAAAAGGTCAAACTGACCTGGACCTATGACTTGTTGAAACCAATATTTAAAAGGACCCTCTCACTAAGATATAACTACATCACATATATAAAATAAATGCATGCAGCCTTTGCCGTTTAAATGAGCGGAAACAAATCCGACCGCACGACATCCACCGCCACCCCTGCTTGAAATTTCTTTCCAGAAACGGAGCAGCACAAGACAATCAAAACTGAAAGAGGAAATCATGAAGATAATAAGACAAACAAAGAAAGAAAAAAACATAATGCGGAACCTAATAATTTCCAGCGGCCATGTTAACTGCAGAACAAGTGCGCATATTAATGTGAAACAAACTCCCAGCACGAACTCGGAAATATATAAAATTAACAATGAATTGCTATTGCAAATGACGTGATATCATTATGTACTAAAATTAAGACGTCTTCGGGGAAATATTCAAATGGTGACGTATACATAGACCTACGGGACTACTCATTATTCCACCACTTCCTTTGCAATATGGCAATTTATTTTATTTTGTTTTTCAGCTAATATCGTAAGATAACATGCCCACATTTATTACTGTTATTACATAATTCAGATTCGTTGTGGTTTAATGCATCACGACTTTACATATGTAATAGTTCAAGGAGTGGAATAGCGTCAGCCTTACATGCAGAAGGTCATTGTTCACCCATTCAGGTCAACAACTTCGTAAAAAAGTATTAGTAGCTTTATTCAGCAATGGTTGTGATAGGATTGGTCGGCCGTGTGTGTAGTGTGATAGGTTTGGTCGGCCGTGTGTGTAGTGTGATAGGTTTGGTCGGCCGTGTGTGTAATGTGATAGGATTGGTCGGCCGTGTGTGTAGTGTGATAGGTTTGATCGGCCGTGTGTGTAGTGTGATAGGTTTGGTCGGCCGTGTGTGTAGTGTGATAGGTTTGGTCGGCCGTGTGTGTAGTGTGATAGGTTTGGTGGGCCGTGTGTGTAGTGTGATAGGATTGGTCGGCCGTGTGTGTAGTGTGATAGGATTGGTCGGCCGTGTGTGTAGTGTGATAGGATTGGTCGGCCGTGTGTGTAGTGTAATGGTCGGCCGTGTGTGTAGTATAATGTGATAGGATTGGTCGACCCTATGTGTGGTAACCCCATTGCAGACATGTATAAATTGTGAAAATCTGGACATACTTGTTGGATGAAACTGCAGGAATACGACAACATAAATTATCTTCCATGTAGTTATTTTTTTGAATAACATTAACAACAATAGCAACATTTTAAATAAGGTCTTAAATGCATGCTAACATCACTCAGTTATAACCATGTTTTATAGCTCAGGCATTCCGTATACCTAATGAGAACGACATCATCATCATTTATACAGAGAGTATTTGCCAGCAACAGGATATTGGAGAATACAGAAGAAAATCATTAGATCGCATTGCGGTGGCTGTGATGAGGCATATATTCGGAAAAGAACACATTGCACGATTTGTGATTGGTGTAATTTGTTTAAAATATATATATATAATTTAAATTTCTGGAATCATTCAAAGGAATCCGCTTTTAACATCAACTGGATCGTTTTCAGATGTGACGTCAAGGTAATATTACTTTAACTGAATATTTTTCATGTACACATTTTTTAAATGTTGTATTAACTTATATATACTTTTTATATTTTTAATGTGATTCATTCATTCATAAACATATTTTATTTAGTATATACACTTGAAAATTATATTCGTCGGTTGTGATGCTATAGCTGAAATCAGAGTTTAAATGTACAAATATTTTTGTTATTTAATTTTAATCATAACAATTGATGATAATGGTCTTGCGGAATTTCGTTTTATATTAAATAATGAGTACTGTAACTGTTTAACCTAACATAAAATAAAAGCGCAGAAACTGACGAGATTTAAAGTTCCCCGGCCATGTTTTGTTTCATGAACATGTTTATGTTTATTTAAATCGAAATCAATACGCAACAATAGATAGTTACAATTCACACATTGCAATATCTGTGAAAAGCGAGAATAAGATTTTATTTCATGACGTACAAAACTTTGAACAGATAAATTAATTCACAGGTAAATATATTTATCATTTATCTGGCAATAGTTGTGCAGCTATACAATTCAGATTTACTTCATTTCCCCGTGCAGTCACGCAGTGTTAAAAGTAGTATATACTTACGTAATGCAAATAATACTTATTTTACATACAACTTAGTAGCAGTTTTCAAAACATGTTTCTCTCTGAGACTATCAAGAAATAAGAGTTAAATATGTTAATTGATAATACTACAAAAAGGGTGGCCATTCATCTTTAGCACTAAAATAATAAATCTCACCAAACAGTACCTATTCAAACAATACGCGAAACATGAATGTTAATTACTCTACTCAACTAATTCATTTAACCACAAAAAAATGCTTAATGTTCAATGTGCATATGTCAAAGCATTGTGTTAGATCACGTTGTATATTTCTAAGATCAGAAACTATAGATGGTTAGGTATGATTACGATAGAGCTAATTTTATAACTGTACCCATGTTTCACTAAATTAAGCGTTAGATGATATAATAATAACAGATGTATATATACTTTATTTTAACTAGGCATCAATTAGATAACAAATAATGTGAACTAATGTCAAAAACGATGTCAGGTAGCTTGTGGCGTATAAAACTGTGTAAAAAGGACTGCATCTCTATACATGAGATATATTTATTATTTAAATATCAAAAAGGAGTATGGAAGGAGAAATTGGAAATCGCCAAACACAATAAATACACAAACTGTTGCAATCTTGGTTTGATTTTTCATGAACGGTAGTGACAAGTACTGAACAAATACATTTAGCTTATAAAGTGCAGGTCAATTATATAGACGAGATACGAACCCGTGTCTGTTCGGGATAAGTGAGAACGCGACAAAGATAAGACAATAAATATTGACTGCAACAAAGCCTGTGAGATACACAGAGCAAATATGTTAGGTACATACTTTTATAGGTTATCGAACATCGTTATCATTTCAATAAAAATGGAGGTAATTTTAAAATATTGAAATCTGGAACGTTTTGTGTACACATGTTAAAGGCTTTTAAACAATGACAGAATGGCAATTTCAATGCCAAAAATAACTTTCTGCAAAGCAATATGTTTGTTTAAGGATATAAGTCGCTTTTTATTATAAGGTAATGCTGATAGATCGTTGAAAATAATAATAAAAACACACACTCTTTTAAAAAGCACAACCTTATCTAGCATTTATAAAAAACTTTAAACAATTACATCAGTATTCATATTTAATCTGTGTTCATAAAAAGGTCGTGCTAAACTTATTTTGTTTAGTATATTAACCATCAATATATTCAATCAGAAAAGGCGACTGAGCCGAGAAATTCCAAGGCTCTCAAATTAAGCACAGGTATTCTAGTACCCGGGGGCCTGGCGAACTAAAAAACGAAACACGGGAGAAGATGGATGTACTTGGATGTCCACTCCCAGACACGGGGAGAAGATGAATGTACTGGGATGTCCACTCCCAGACACGGGGAGAAGATGGATGTACTGGGATGTCCACTCCCAGTTAGAACTAGAGCAATCACGGTTCTGGAAAACTCATTATGACAGAAACCGCCGATAAATAAACTTCGAAATACACAATAGCGGGATTCATGAAACGTATTGCCAAACAACATGATTCCCGCCCCACCCCTCCACCCCCACACCCAACCATTCCCCTGCAAAATACAATTAAATTAACTATTTGTAGGAGGTAGATTATGTAAATAAGTGTTCCTGTACCTCTGATGAATATTTGTAAGGTCATTTATACCGCGAAACATGAACAAATAATCGGTTGAGATAACACACATATCAACACTAGTTATCTATTTTTTGCAACTGGTGTTGCCAGCTGGCACAGATGAGATACATCTATTACTGTCAATTTTTGTGGTAACAAAACACACGCTATGGCAAATATTCCATCAGGCAGTGAGCAAGCATGCTTGTATCCTCCCCGTTAGTTAAACGTTTTTGTTGTCTGCCATGTTTAGCCTTTCCAAAAAACATCACAAACTATTGTTAATTAACTGCTTTTCGGTTCAACGTTTCACTTTCAAGTGAACAGTCTTATTCATGTGAATATCCACCTTTCAGAATCAATAGACCGTTCACGTTCGGATTCATGTAAACGCTTTACGTAACGCAAATTATCACAGGCGTAAAACGTCGAATTCCCATACGACAACCCAGAAATAGAACGGTTTTCGTTATTAACTGACGAAATACTTGATTTATTGGTCGATCGGAGACTCAAATGCTACTAAAAGGATTAGAAAACTGCCTTTGTAAGTTAAGAAGATATTAACACTTATAATGTTAGTTTCACTCTTGTCTTTTTTATTTTAATACAATTTAACAACTAATTACTTACCTTTCGGTCAATGGGTTTATTTAAACATATTGTATTGCCAAATATAAAAATGGGTCGGGACACAAATTCTTACAATATTAGTAACGGCCTTTCCATCAATGGATTAAAAGTGTTATTCCTCGGAGTGATCTCGGTCGATATTTCCCTGTTTCCTGTCAAAAGTCATTTCTACGGACGAATAGTTTTTACGTCAAGAGAAATAAATAGGTATATACAATAAAATACAGCCCTACTTCAAAAGTGATCTATTACAAACGTTATATGAATAGTTTGCTTGTACACAATTTGGAGACGAAAATTAACAATCATATTTTGTTCAATCAAGCAAACGGACAAAGCTAAAAAAACGGTGTCGTCGAGGTCATCTTCATAACAACAGTCACCGTCGCAGATGTCAGTTAAAAAAACTAATTTATATACCATTTTCTAAGACTAAAGGTGGAATAATGATCGGTTCTTACATGGGGTTTTCCCGGCCGTCGTCATACATCTATATAAAGAGGACGTTAAACTATCAACACAAATTAAAAGTTATCGTCGGTCTGTATCACTGTTTTGTTATTGCATATCTACGGCGATATGTTTCACAGTTTGATATTTGTTTGAAACCTTATCAATGTAACATATACCTAGACACAACAAGCGGAGAACTATATCTTCAACTTATGTTATGTTATGTCAAGTGTCTTCTTAAAACAAAGCCATTAGTTTGTCAGTATCTGTGAGAGCATGGCACCTCTTTTGTAGCTTTGTAAGATACGCTGGAATGTAGGCACAAGGTGATCAACTATAACTGGAATGATAACTCTGATGTTCTAGTAATATGTATTATATATAGGTCTGAGTTCGATTGTAGATGATTTACTTCATGAGTCCGCAGTTAAATATTATAGAATCTAACTCGCCAAATAACGGCAAACATTACACTTTATCAAGATGTTCAGGTCATATAATAATATATATGCGCCAATTAAACGGATAGGGTTTTCACGGGTTCTTAAAATAACCGTGACTGAATTTGTATATGTAAATCTTAATTAGACGCTCCAGTTTTGGGGTTTGGCCAGGCTGGTTAAAGCCGTTTATATTGTGTTTATAGAGTTTGGATTCTAAAAATATTTAAGTATTATTTACATATTTATATTTACCTCGTCGTCAGTAGGTTTAGAAACGCGTTGTATTGTATGTTGTAAAACTAGGCTGTTAATGGCGGGATAACTACGTTAAGCTATTTATAAAAAAAATCAGTTTGAGCAAAATAATATATACAGGAAGACCAGGATGGCCCTTGATCTCTCACATGGTAATTATGGACAATAACAGAAATACAATCAATAATTAAAAAACATAAAAAAAAAACATTTGGAAAAAAAAAACTAATAAAAAAATGTTAAAAAAAAACACTAAGTAAGTTTGGTTAAGATTGCTCAAAAAAAGTGGCCTGTATCGTGTTAACAACATTTAAAACTGCATTTTTGATAATTCAGTGGCCAATTCAGGGGCTGCTAATTCAGATATCCCCGCCAGGTAATAATCTCTAACAAACAAGGCAACATTAATAGGCAATATAAGCAAAACACATACATGATCATGTGTACATAATATAACAAGAACAAAAGCCTGGAAAGCCTAGAAAGCCACACACTCAGTAAGTGCTCAATGATTTAGCAAAAGTCAAGCAACAAGAGAACAAAACGTTTAGGGTACGACAAGACAATATTAAGACAAACATCAAGCACTACGTCCTATAAGGATTTAGGTAGACGTCATCATAGGGTCCACAATCTGTGCGGTCATTGCACAAACAGAGAGGGTAGCATAGTGGCGATCTGTAAATGCGTCAACCACTAAACATGCAGTACTTTACAAAATGATAGGGTCATAACCTCTTTTGATAAACAGTTGAGCAAGTTTAATAACGATTGTATGAAAGTGATTATGACTAAGGATCTTACGCAGTTTGTAAATAACACCACCATAGAAGTCAGGCTGTGATAGTCCTGATTATTCCATACGTTTTAAAGGCTATTGTTTTTTTGTATAATATTTACTCGAGCATATTTGCTTTTTATTTATATTGCCTATTGATGCTGCCTTGTTGATTAGAGATTGGATCATGGCGGGGATTTCTTTATTTACACTGTCCTGTTTTAATGGGATGACAGTAGGGTAAGTGTGAGGTTTGGTGCACCCTAGAACCGGTTTAAACCCCCAGTGGCCTTTGTTGCCACTGACCGTTCCAAGGCGGTAGCCCTATTGTCAACCCTTTTGTGTTTGTGATGTCGTTTGCATTTGTTATTACTTTTGCCTTCTCGTTTGTCTGTTTGCATGTTTGTTTTTGTGTTTTGTGGTTGACTGTCGTCCTTGTATGCTGCTTACCTTGTCCGATTTTTTTATCTTTCTTTATAATGAGAGAAACGCCTTGAAATAAAGTAGATATTCTAATAACATCCGTACAGCAAAATATAGTATCGTGCCTACAAACAATAACGTCAGAACAAAACATAATGATAAATATATATAGTGTTAGATGTCAACAACTTAACGTCAAATCAATCATCAAATATGACATACTGGTAAGATAAGTATTTCGATAACAAGGTGTTAGGAGTGGAGTTATAATGGAGTGGTACATTATCGGCTGCTGGGTATTATGTATAGGTATAGCGTCGTAAATTAATCATATAGATGTATGTCTAGTCTGTTTAACAGTTATCCAATGCTACACTTAGACCAGATATATTTACATAATATGTTATGTAACGTTTGCTTAAGTTATATTCGATTAATTATATTTGTGATGTTATACTGATAGTAAGGTTGAACATTAATATCCTATTATCCCGGCTTACACTACACATAGTTATAGGTTATTAGATTTGTATTGGGATAAATGCGCGAGTTCCTTTGCGTATTAATATTGCGCGACCTTAGGAGCGCACTATTTATGCGCAAAAGAACGAGTGCATATATATCAATATAAATATAAATATAAATACCTTTTCATTGCATACGCATTTTTAAATTAGGGAGAATAAAATAGATTGTAACATTTAATTTTCACCAAAAATATTTGAAACAAACATTGTCATTACATAATGGGAATTTTCACAATGAAATCAACATTGTCTACATCACGTGACATACTTTCTTTGACATGAACAGAAATGTGCACCAATCACGAACGAGTATACGTTACACACCCAATATGACTTTAGTACACGTCAGTATGGGCGAATATTGACGTTTCCTGTTACATTGAAAGTAAACGGAGCTTATTCTCCTGCTGCTCTGGCTTCTCACAAGTCACTGAGTACTTACTTTGTGGCTTTCTAGGCTTTGTTTTATACTATATATACATACTCAAATATGTCTTTTACTTACATTACCTATTACTACTGCCTTGTTTGTTAAAGATTATACCCTGGCGGGGATATCTTTAATTACAATATCCTGTTTGCTGGGATGACAATAGTGTAAGAGTGACGTTTGGTGCACCGTAGAACCTTGTTTAAACGAACATCGCCCGCTTTCGTTGCAACTGACCTTTCCAAGGCGGTAGCCGTATAGTTCACCCTTTTGTATTTAAGTTGTCTTATTAGTTTGTCCTATTAGATTGTCTTATTAGTTGTCCTATTAGATAATATTTTCGTCAGGTATGGTACCACCGTTTATAGACAAATTACTGGTATCCCTATGGGTACGAACAGTGCACCACATGTTTACTGTCCTCCTTGAATGCTGCTTTCCCTGTCCGTTTTTTTTATATTTCATTTGCTCGGGGAACATCCCCATCCAAGTGGGGGGTGATTAACAATGTCAAAATTAAAATCATCTCTCTTGTCATAGATTTTGCTAATTATTTCACCATTTTCGATCGAGAGATCTAAATCAAGAAAAGAAACGTTATTATCAGATATGTTAATTTTATTAAGCCGAAGTTCTTTAGGATAAATATTATCAACCATAGTTGGAAAGAAAGGGTTGTCAATGTTCAATATGTCATCCAGATACCGAGAGGTGTCATTAAAAGCTTCAAAAACATCTGCCAGGGTATCTGGTGAAAGACTAAACATGAAATCCCTTTCATAGCAAAATAAGAACAAATCTGCGACAAGTGGTGCAAAGTTCGTACCCATAGGGATACCAACAATTTGTCTATAAACGGTGGTTCCATACCTGACGAAAATATCATCTAATAGGAAGATGAGTGCTTCACAAACTTCATAGCAAATCCACATAGTATAATTGTCAAAACTGCCGTTAGTAAAAAACGCTTTTATATTATTACATGCCAAAAATGTAGTATATTCTCTAGCTAATGTTTTTTGAATAAGAGAAATTAGCTTGTCTTTAATAAGGTGATGTGGTAAGGTTGTATATAGTGTAACGAAGTCATTAGTGCTTATTGATGAAACTTGACCTTTCTTGAAAATTTTATCAAGAACGTCTCCTGAATTTTTTATAGACCAAAATAAATTAATCCCAGAGTTTTTATAAGTTTTATCACAATATAGTTTAACGTGATCTTTAACGGCAGGAAGACAAGAAGTTAAAAGTTTAAAGATGTTTGTTGTGGTGCAGGCACTAGAATTCGAAATAAAGCGAGCCTTATATGGAGTTTTATGTAATTTAGGAATCCAGTACATAGTAGGCAGTTTATTTTGCTTATCGTTTACAGCCTTGAAAGTAGTGCACCGAGTGATATGTGCGGAAACAACATCATCCTCGGTAGAATTAACTGGAGTATACGAATTGGTGCTACCGAGTTCCAGAGATAAAACATTGAGATTATGTAGGCTTCAAACAATAATTACATTATTAGCTGCTTTATCTGCAGGAACTAAAGCAAATTTATTATGAAATTCCTGAATTCCCGATTTTAAATTACGAAAGGAAAACCTAGGTCTCGGAGGACCAATTAGTAATTACTGGAGATACGAAAATAGAATCGTATCAAAGATTCATAAGAAATAATATTAGTAAACTTACGGACTGTTAAAAGAGGTCCAAAACTCGACATCAGTGTCTAATACAAGATAATGAGGAAAGTTAAGGAAACCCTAATACAATGGGCCAACATGTCGATCAGCACAAAACCTTCAACGCGGTATATGAAACACACGTGTTTAAGGAAAAACTGGATCAAAGAATGTCATACAATCACTGTAGCCACTATGCTTTACTTCTTATGGGGTGTATGTGTCTCAACTTATTCGTTTTTCAAGAGTTTGTACTCGAGTGAGGACTTTAATATTCGTAATCTTTGTATAACTAAAAAGCTACTCAATCAGGGTTACCGTTACCATAAACTTCAAACTGTTTTTGGCGACAAGAACTATCACAACCTCACTTCTATGGTGATGTGATTTATAAACTTCGTAAGATTCTTTGTCATGATCACTTTCATACTATCTGTGTTAAACTTGTTAAAAAGTGTATCAAAAGAGGTTATGACCCTATCATTTTGAAACGTACTGCATGCTTGGTGGTGGACCCTTTTACAGTTCGCCACTATGCTTTCCTCTTTAATTGTACGATGACCGACAGGCTGTGGACCCTATGATGCCGCCTACCTAAAGCCCATTGGGACGGTGGCGTTTGATGTTTGTCTATGATATTTCTTGTCGTGCCCTTAATGGTGTATACTCTTATTGCTATGGCTTCTGCCAAGTCATTGAGTACCTTCATTGTGGTTTTCTAGGCTATGGTTTTTTTGTATTATATTTACACGAGCATATTTGTGTTTTACTTATATTGCCTATTGATGCTGCCTTGTTGGTTAGAGATTAGATCATGGCGGGGATTTCTTTATTTACACTGTCCTGTTTTAATGGGATGACAGTAGGGTAAGTTTGATGTTTGGTGCACCCTAGAACCGGTTTAAACCCCCAGTGGCCTTTGTTGCCACTGACCGTTCCAAGGCGGTAGCCCTATTGTCAACCCTTTTGTGTTTGTGATGTCGCTTGCATTTTTATTACTTTTGCCTTCTCGTTTGTCTGTTTGCGTGTTTGTTTTTGTGTTTTGTGGTTGACTGTCCTCCTTGAATGCTGCTTTTCCTGTCCGATATTTTTTATCTGTCTTGTTATGTGTTGAAAAAAGATGATAAGGAGCTAAGAATCACAAGTAGATATAAATATCGTGCAGAAAAAGTAGCATTCAATGACGACTGTCAACCACAAACCATCGAAGAGCAAATTTAAAGATGAATTAAACACAAAATAAGACATCACAAACACAAACGGATTGACAATAGGGTTACCGCCTAACAACGGTCAGTGGCCAAAAAAGCCGCTGGGGGATTTAAACCAGGTTCTAGGATTGCACCAAACCTCACAGTTACCCTACTGTCATCCCAATAAAACGAGAATAAATAAAGAAATCGCCGCCATGAACTATTCTCTAACCAAAATGGCAGCATTAATAGGCAATATAAATAAAACACAAAGATGCTCGTGTATATATAAATACAAAAAACTGTACCCTAGAAAGCCACAAAGAAGGTACTCGATGACTCGGCGGAAGCCGGAGCAACAAGAGAATAAACCAATGAGGGCACGACATGACCAGACCGCAGACAAACATCAAACGTCACCGTCCTTTTCGGCTTTAGGTAGACGTCATCATAGGGTCCACAACCTGTCCGGTCATCGTACAGAGAAATCATAGTGGCAAATTGTAAATGGGTCCACAACCAAGCATGCATTACGTTGCAAAATAATAGGATCATAACGTGTCACCGTCCTTTTCAATGTCTATACAATCATATCCTAATTACGCTTTGATACTCTCCGTTATAGGAGCTGACAACATTCGCTTGTAGATCATGTCAGATCTTTCATCTAATTGAAATTCATGAGAAGATCAACTAAATTCAACCAGTGAAATCGCGCGTTCTAAGTGTAGTGAACAAACGAAAATCCACATAATACACATAGTTCTAGATCTATATCCGAATAAAGATAAAGTCTTCGTGTGTTATTGCTGCGGATTGCACGAATAATGCAAAGAAATGCACTAAATGGCAAGTTTTATAATATTAGAACTCCAAATAGAAAGACATAGTACATCTGGCCCGCTTAGTTCAATTGATAGCGAACTCGATTATCATTTTAGTGTGGTTTCAATCCCACGAATCGGTACATTTGTTTGTACGGCAGTTAAATTCCGTCAAACAATATTTTCTTTATGTCTTTTATGGTAAATATTCCATAATGGTTTGTGTTTTATGTCTGTCAACGCAATTTTTTTTCTGCTTTATAAGTTATACGTTACGGGCATTGTCATTTCCAATACCTAGCTTTGACTGCTCCACAGCGTTTTACTGAAACGCGACATACGCAGTGACGCAGTCTATACCGAGGGTCCACAGTCTGTTCGATCATCGCATAATTAAAGAAGAACGCATAATGGCTAACTGTAAATGAGTCCACCACCAAGCATGCAGAATGATACGGTCATAACCTCTTATGATAAACATTTTAACAAGTTTAACAAAGCTAGTACGAATTTCAAAGTGATCATGACCAAGGATCTTACGAAGTTTATAAATCACGTCACCATAAAAGTAAGGTCGTGTAGTCTTTGTCGCAGAAGAGTTCTTAAATTACGTTGAATTGAATTGGACTTTATAGTCGCACCAACAGCTAAGGTCATATGGCGACTTTCCAGCTTCCATTGGTGGAGGAAGACTCCAGGTGCCCCTCCGGGCAATTTTCGTGCACGGGCGGGCACCTGGGTAGAACCACCGACGTTCCGTAAGCCAGCTGGATAGCTTCCTCACATAAAGAGTCCTAGTCCCCTGAGGGATCGAACCTACAGCGGTGAGGGGCAAGTGATTTCAAGTCAGAGACGTTAACCACTCGGCCACGGACGTCCCCATATTTGAAAAGAAGATCAGGGTTACGATAATACAGTTTTGCAAAGTTTTTACGAAGTTTATGGTAAAGGTAGCCCCGATGGAGTAGCTTTTTACAAAGATTACAAATATTGAAGTCCTCAGCTGAAGTACACGCTCTAGAAAAGGTTGAGCCACATAGACCCCATAAGAAGTTGCTTATCTAAACGGGATAATTAACAATACCAAATTAAAATGTCTGATGTCATATATTTTCTAATTAAAGCACCATTTTTAGAGAGATGTAAATCGAGAAAAGAAGCGTTAGTATCAGAAATATTAGCTTTGTTAAGTTGAAGTTCTTAAGGGTATCTATTATTAACCATAGTAGAAATGAAAGGGTTGTCAATGTTCAATATGTCATCCCGATACCGAGAAGTGTCATTAAAGGCTTAAATAATATCTGCCTGGGTATCTGGTGAAAGACTCAACATGGATTCTCTTTCATAGCAATATAAAAACAAATCTGCGACAAGGGGTGCACAGTTCAACCAATAAGGTACCAACAATTAGTCTATAAACGGTACGTGACGAAAATCTAATCTAATAGGAAGATGAGGGCTTCACAAACGTTTTGGCAAATCGACATAATGTCATTTTGTAAAAAACGCTTTAATATTATTACAGGCCAAAAATGTAGTTTTCTCTAGAGAAAGCTATGAATAAGAGCAACACGCTTGTTTCTGATAAGGTGATGGGGTAAGGTTGTATACAGTGTAACGAAGTCATAAGTGCTTATAGATGAAACTTGAAGTTTATTGCAAATTTTATCAAAAACGTCTCCTCAATTTGCAATAGACCAAAATAAATTAATCCCAGAGTTTTCATAAGTTTTAGTACAGTATTGCTTAACGTGATCTTTAAAGGCAGTAAGAGAAGAAGTCAACAGTTTGGAGATGTTTGTGG
>JAWPHD010007819.1:55000-123303 GCA_037043455.1 Cyrtodaria siliqua | reverse complement strand
GATGGTAATATCTTCAATTATGTTTCATAATAACATCTAATAAATATCAATTATCGTTCAGTATTTGTCACGGTTGACGAGGATACAATAAATGTCACTTTCCAATTCACTCGGAAATAACTACTCATGAAAAACAACAAGAGGTCAAAAAGGGGACTGTGGAAGCTTTACTGGAATAAAGACAGTCTGTATGGAAGTTAACGTCGTTTGTAACAATCGTTCAGTCAATTCACGACCAAGTCTGCTTGTAGCTCAATGCCCAACTTTACAGTCCTGCCACAATGAAATACAATGCCGCAGACATATGACATGATACCGCAACCAGTCACATTATAATGACACCGGGCTGACCGCTCCTAGAACTACACGCCAAGCAAGAACGCTATTAGTATGCGAGGAGTATACCACTAGGGCAAACCTGGTATAAACATATGATGATGCATGAAAAAATGGATTTTGAGGAAAACCTTTTTCCCACATAAATCACTTAGCCCATCGGATTGAACGCGTTTTGATCTAATTTTTGTCAAGAAATATAAAAAGATCGGACAGGGAAAGTAGCATTCAAGGAGGACAGTCAACCACAAAACATAGAAACAAACACGCAAACAGACAAACAAGAAGGCAAAAGTAATAATAAATGCAAACGACATCACAAACACAAAAGGGTTGACAATAGCGCTACCGCCTTTCATAATAATAATTAATCAAAGCAGGTTCAGACAAGCTCACGTTTGTATACATCTTCGAGTCTATTTGACGGCCATCCTAAAAATGTTACACAGACCAAAAACTCAACAACGTGATAGATAATGATCCAAGAAACATGCACATACAACTGTAATGGCACTGACGTTGTTTCTCATGAGACTGATGTCGTTTGAAACTGAAGTTGTCATGTTCCATCTATCTTGCCAGTCAAACCCGCTTGTCGTAGTTTATCTACATGTTGATTTGCTTGCCAGAGTTTCACAACAATACCCTTTGTCGATCCTCTCACATAAGCCGGAACTTTTCCGATAACGAGGCGGAATGTATTGAATGTCGAATGTTGTTTAACGGCTCATCAACACAGTATACAATCAGATGCATCCGTTTCAAGTTGAAGTGGCGATATTATCATATCAATAGATATTATCAAATAAATAATTGATTGATAGTTTAAAGTACCTATCCCTCCATCAACAAACACATTTTACAACAGATATATACCGTTTTTAAACCTACAGAAGACGAGGTATATATCTATCTTACATATTTTGGGAATCCAAACTCTATGGACACAATATAAACGGCTTTAATCACTGCCCAAACCGCAAGACTGTGGCGTCGAAATTAAGAGTTACCAATATTTCATAATTCATTTTATGCATATTTAATCACGGGTATTTAATGAATAAACCTATACTTTTAATCGGCACATATGCATTATTATATGACCTGAACACCTGAATAGGGTTTTGATAAATGAGTTTGAAGTGTAATTTTGCTGTTATTTTGGCGAGTTAGTTGCTTTAAGTTAATGCGATTTAACTGTAGATAAACTAATTGCAATATACTTGTAATTATTCACTTATATTTAAAGTAGATATTTTCTAAATAGCAATAGAAACGGAATTAATTAACAAGGACTTGTTCTAAAATATCAATTACGCATGCCCACATTAGTGCTGGTTTTAATCACAGGTATGACACGGCTGGTAATCAGTGGAGCTACCTCCATTTATATGCAAAAGTGCTCCATCGCCACTTCCGAGGTAGTTCCAAAGCCAAAAATAAAGGTAAACAATGTGGGTACGCTTTGCTATTTCTTCGATAACTTTTTTATTTGCCTTGATATTACAAATATGGGAATATAGTTCCGTGTGGTTATGTTTAAGTTTCGCACAAGGTCCAAACATTTTCTCGAAATATGCCTAATTTGACGCCATGGACTTTTAGCCCGTTCGTTCTTCGCAGTTTTTTCTCAACTTGATCGTCGCCGCCGATGTTTTTCCCCAGCTTTTGCCTATTTACGCTACACATCGACATGAACAAATCAAATATCAACCAGTTGGTGTCCGTACATTGCCTGTTGACAAAACACTGAAAACTTTCAGTGGGACGCAATTTCTTAAAAAATATAGCTCCAATGCCAGGGAGATAGTTCCAGTGCTATGGAGAGAGCACCAATGACAACTTATGAGGATGTCATTTTTTTTTACCAGTGCGTACTAAATTCTTCTTGTTTTAAACACATTGGTGCATCTGTTTTATACTGGTTTCACATACATTGATGCAAATATGGACAGACGGACAGGCGGAAATCACGAAACCATAAGCTTGGATTTGCCTCTCATTTTGACTAAAGAACCTCATCTCGTTGGTTATTTAAAACAAATGTTGGAGTTTAAATAAACCTTCGTCATACAGAGCCGTGAATAAACCAACTCGCAGAGACCAGACTCTATCTATTACATGTTTACGTTATATTGTGCTTGCCGATTCGACATTTTCCTTGTTTGAAAAAAACATCAACACCATCACGATGACGATTATTTGCTTAAATTGTAATTAAAAATTGTGTATACAGCGGCTAAAAAACCCATAAAATAGCACGGTGATTGTGAAATTGCTTTGAGACAAAAACTATGTAGGAAACCTTTTCCAACTCCGATCTCCCCCGTTTAACTAATCGTTATTGGAAATAAAATAGCATCAATAGGTAGATGATTTGTTTGGCGTTCTCATTATAATTGCATTGAATTGAATTGGGTTTTAAGGCGCACCAACACATGAAAGGTTATATGGCGCCTAACAGGCATGAACATGCCAGGCTCATCCTCCATGTACATCGAGATAAAATATGGAAAATGGGCCTAGAACATTCTCACCCTGGACTGCAGAGTTGCTGTAAATTCTATCGTAGAAACTCCATTTACACTGGAGCCACGTTTATTGTTTTTCTGCCACTGCTCTTTTGATGTGAGCGAGATGGCACCTGAAACAATGCAGGGATCATGATGAAGACCTTTAATTAACATGAACAAAAAATGATAAAATTAACATGAATTTGGAGGGATTCTACCCCTCCAAAGGGATCTGCAGTGGCCCTATTCTTTGCCCCTTTACCAAACGGGGCCCCCGGGAACCACACGGGGCGTTCTCATGATATAAATCATTTACATGTTCATTAAATAATAGTTGTACCGTGCCAAAAAAAAAAGGCGCACGATGATTTGCGTTACGCGTTAAGAAAACAAAAATTGCATTTTATTTCGTTTCTATCTCGAGATAGAAACCTATTTATTTAACAGTTATTTGGAATACATTTACATAATTAGAAAGGTTATTTATTTGGCTTTCTGGTGATATAAAGTATATAATAACCCAGTTAAAGATGGATATATAATTTTTGCTTGCAATGTTGATGGGTGTGCTGTACCGTAGGTCTCTCGCAACCCGCCACGATAAGCCTCGTAAAGATAGCCTTACCTGGACGACAAGTTATTAAAATATAATGCAGCGTTAGTACAGTGGTGTCATATACCCGTCATATAGGGTCCTGATAAAATCAGGCCTGCCAAAAAAAATTAACACAAAATCCTGACATTTTTCACATTTATTATATAAAAGGCGCGAAGAAAATTTTTTTAAATGGAAATTTGGAGCGCGCAACTTGATTTTTGCACTATTTTTTAAAGCGCAAATTTAAATTATTTATGCAATTAATACAAGATGATGCACTGTTTGATAATTATGGAAAATAATAAATTAGCATAGTAATTCGATTAGAAAGACTTGGTTTAGTTTATAACACAAATGGTTTTTTTATGGAAGTCTACTTAATTTTCTACACAGATGCGTGCTAAATGAAAATACAAAGTCAATTCTTATACAAATTATAATCATCGTACACACCAGCAGCTGTTATAGTGGTACCGCACACAAGGAGTTGCTAGTTCCTCACACTTGCTATTTCAGTTACCAATTAAAGAAATCACAGATATTGCTGCATTACGCATGTCGTTATGCCACTGAAGGAACTAATTATGTCCTTAGGTGTTAATTGTATATTCAGTCAGTGCATTTCACGGATGACACGGATGACCCCACACCAGTTCGGGAAAAAGCTGATAAACTGTAGCTGTTAAATCATGAACATTTTGTTTTGATGGAAAATCCGGAGATTGTACGCTTAAATCCGGAGATCAAGGCCAGTAAAATGGACTGCGAGCAAGTTGTGTTATAAACGCTGGACCCTAATTTCAAATCCTTGTATCATGCTAAGAAATATTCGTACTGAGATCGCGTCGACATGTCCTTCGCCTTTTTTGGTCCATCGTGATAGTTTTGTTTAAATTGGAAACAGATCAAGAAAGTAACTTTTTTCCAAAGCACTCCTCGATAGTTTCTCAAAATGATCCAAAATCGTGTATTGTTTTGATTGTAACAAACCTTTCGCACTATTTCCTCACCTGTTCTTACTTTTAAACATTTTATCTTGGTTACTAACTGGTTACTAACTGACAAAGGCGCGCAACCTGCTCGAACTTACCCGTGACGATGTGTAGCAGTCAGACAGACAGACTTGAAATACATTTATATCTCACTCCCACGTTAGTGTGAATCTTACAAGTACCGACAAGGGGTGATACTATTCCCCGGTCGATTTCCCGGTTACTTTCCGGTTAAAATCCGGTTGAAAAGGGATGGCAAATGTGATGAGTGTGTTGATGTTTTTGATGTTTTAATGATCTATATGCCTTATTAATGTATTCATCTTTTCATAATCACTAAATAAAATGTTGGGAAAAAACAAAAAGTAGTTAAATTAAGTCTTGAATATTGCCTTTTTTAAAAATAATTTGACTGTTTTCGGCAATTCCCGGTTCAGTTACACAGATATTTAAAAGGTAACAATGCCTTAATAATTGAGAAGTTATTGTTTTATTTCATAAAGTATGGTATGTTTGACACATTACAATAATAAAGAAGAAAAGACATTGCAAAATAAACGTTGTATTGCTTCATTTCCAACACCCATGTTTTGTGTAAAAAAAAACGTAGAAATTACCGGTGAAGCGTTTTTCCTGCATGTCAGCAGAAACAGTAAGCTATAGATAAACGAGATACAAAGTTAAGATATATAATCAATAATGTGTTATATATCCCGTTTCCAGACAGTCAATTAATTTAGGACGCATTGCAGAATGAGATACATTATAAATATTTCGTAAATTAAAGGAAAGTAGAGATTGACAAAGCTACTACATTCGCAATCGTGAATAAAATGAAATCTTATAATTTGTATCTATCTGAAACTGTTTTAAAACTCATAATCCTATGATTTGGTCAATTAAAATGTAGCTGGCAAGCTGGTGATGCGTGTCGTTTAAATAATACATTCTGAATGTTCCATTTGTTTTGATCATGAATGAAGAACAGAGTGTTAGTTATATCTTATAGGCCATTAAAATCAAAAAAAAAGTTTCAAGTTTATCTGACATTTTTAAAATTAACTTGTTTTAAAATCCAATCATTTATTTGCGCAAAACTATTAATAATATTTGCATTATCAATTTAAATTATTTCGTCGTTCCTTTTTTTTGGGAGACATTTCAGGTAATACTAATTTCCGTCTCTTACTGTTTATTGAACTATTTTCTCTTGACTCTTTTCGTTTTTTAGAGCAATTTGCTTATAAATGTACGTTTCTGTTTTTATAGGAGTTTAAGAATCAACCCCAAGATTAAGTGATGTGTCTGTATCGTTAGTAAGAGTAGTTTTATTTACATGTCTTTTTTCTTTCTTTTTTGTAGAATTCCTTTTTTTAGATGACAATTTCATAGATTTTAGAGTGATATTTTCAAATGTTATATCTTTTTCTAAAATGGCAGCTAATTTCGAAACGGGTGATGGAATAAATTCATAATCAGATGGCATAGGCGTTTTTTTTTTACCTAATCATTTTTCGGGGGACGTGGGCGGTTTTTATAACTTGTATCGTGTTACAAATGAAGTAGAAGACGAGTATCATTTTGTGTTTATATGTCCCTTGTATTCAGATTTAAGAACAGTGTATTTAAAGCGTTTCTATAGACATAGACCTAGTATGTATAAATTTACGCTTCTCCTTCAAAGTTATAACAAATCAGAAATACTTCTGCTAAGCAAATTTATCAATAAAGCATTTTTGCTTCGTATAAATCGTTTAAACAATAATAATATTTAATAGCGACCTAACTTATTTACTAAGAAAATTAGATTTTCTGGGCGAAGGGATATTCCCTACTGTATATTGTGATTAGTGTCAGTTCCACTAAGACTGAAATTGCTAATAGGAGTGCATCCAATATTTATTATACCTC
Organism: Cyrtodaria siliqua; assembly: GCA_037043455.1. Classification (NCBI taxonomy): domain Eukaryota; kingdom Metazoa; phylum Mollusca; class Bivalvia; order Adapedonta; family Hiatellidae; genus Cyrtodaria; species Cyrtodaria siliqua. The sequence continues at coordinate 116,953 of JAWPHD010007819.1, read as the reverse complement.
TGAATTTGTATTTATTTGATTCAATTTATTTTTTAACGTATTGTCATACACCATAACTATTCACGTGTAGATTGAATGTATGTATATGCTTTTGTGTATCACGAAAAACTGTAAAGTTTAAGTGAATAAAGAATATGTTCTGTTCTGTTCTGTATCTTGGACGAAAATGACATATAGAGCACTGCTTGTATTTATACTTCAGATAAAGATGAATAATGGAGAAAAAATTGTATTTAATAAGATCTATAAGCAATCAGATTTAAAGTGAAAATTTAACTGATATATTATCATTTTGACTGATGTTAAATAATTGTTTTCTGAAATTGATCATTTTAAAGTTGATTTATTAACTATCCGTCTTTAGTGAGAGAAGTTTTAATTCCGTTAAGGTTGACGCGTGACATTGCACAATGATTATGTGTACTCCGCCGGTCTGTCTAAAGGTGCGAATTGTCCTTAACAATACACGGCAAAATGATGTTAATCCCATTACGGTTGACGCGTGTCCGTTGTAATCATAGTTAATACTTTATCTCGTTAAATGAATCTGTTAATATAGCAGGGACACGCGGCAATCTTTACGGTCTTTTAAGGTCTTATTAAGCGTGTCAGTATATAAATCCAGTCTCTTTGTCAATTCCATTAAAAAAAAATTATTTTACTGTTTACACTTGCACAATTTAGAAACTTTACATTATGCAACACACGAGTGTGTTCACTATGTTCTTCAGAAATACGAGATGAAATTCATTACCTTTTCAATTGCATTTGTTTCAAAGAAATACGAAAACATAATCTAAAACCTTCTTATTATGCAAGAGCAAATGTTTGTAAGCATGAACAATTAATGAATAGTAAAAACATTATACTTTTAAGAAAACTTAAGTAACTTTATTGCCCATACATTATTTAAAGTAACTTAACTTTCCCTGAAAAAAACACACATAAAGTTTAAAGATGATATTACAATGTGACATTAAGTTTAAAGATGATATTAGCAGAGAATTATTCTTAATTCATTGATAAGAGTTAGCACAATTGACTACGGTAAGTTCATAAATCTTACGGGGCGTCCGTGGCCGAGTGGTTAACGTCTCTGACTTGAAATCACTTGTCCCTCACCGCTGTAGGTTCGATCCCTCAGGGGCCTAGGAATCTTTATGTGAGGAAGCTATCCAGCTGGCTTGCGGAACGTCGGTGGTTCTACCCAGGTTCAATTGAATTGAATTGGATTTTATAGTCGCACCAACAGCTACGGTCATACGGCGACTTTCCAGCTTCCATTGGTGGAGGAAGACCCCAGGTGCCCCTCCGGGCAATTTTCGTGCACGGTGGGGCATCTGGGGTCTTCACCCACCAATGGAAGCTGGAAAGTCGCCGTATGACCGTAGCTGTTGGTGCGACTGTAAAATCCAATTCAATTCAATTCATAAATCTTACAGCTCTCGTCGTCAGCGCGTACACTGAACGATTTGACGAGAATAACTGTAAATCACTATCATTATTTTGAATCAGAATTGTGTATATTAATAAACAGCATTTACGAAGTGAATATTCTACAAGGTCAATGTATTTGACGTCGAGCTGCATGATACTTACGCTTACAGTCTTAGTAGAGTTTTGTTCCGCAATGATACAGTAGTATAAATAATATGATTTCTATGCCCCCGAAGGGTGGCATATAGTAGTCGCACTGTCTGTCCGTTCGTGACTGTTCGTCCCCGTTCGTCGCCGTTCGTCTGTACAATCGTGTCCGCTTCATAACTCTGACAATAATAGACGGATTTTCAAATAACTTCGCACAATTGCTCGTCACAACAAGACGACGTGTCGCGCACAAAATCCAGGCCTGTGGCTCAAAGGTCAAGGTCACACTTAGAGGTCAAAAGTTGTCTGTTCGTCTGTTCCAGCGTGTCCGCTTCATAACTCTGACAATAATGGACGGATTTTCAAATAACTTCGCACAATTGCTCACCACAACAAGACGACGTGTCGCGCACAAAATCCAGGTCCGTGGCTCCAAGGTCAAGGTCACACTTAGAGGTCAAAAGTCAAAACAAAGTACTTTCGCGTCCGGTTAATAACTCTGACATTTCTTGACGGATTTTGAATTAACTTGGCACAAGTGCTCACCACAACAACATAATGTGTCGCGCACAAAATCCAGGTCCGTGGCTTCAAGGTCAAGGTCACACATAGGTCAAAGGTCAAATCGTGTCCGGTCAATAACTCTGGCATTCCTGGACGGATTTTCAAATTACTTGGCACAAGTGCTCACCACAATAAGACGATGTGTCGAGCACAAATCCAGGTCTGTGGCCCCAAGGTCAAGGTCACACTTATAGGTCAAATTGTGTGAGACAATAACTCTGGCAACAACTTACGAAATGTACATAACAACTTATGAAATGCACATGACAACTTAGAAAATGCACATAACAACTTAAAAAATGCACATAACAACTTACGAAATGCACATAACAACTTAGAAAATGCACAGGACAACTTAGAAAGCGTACTGCACAAAATGCAAAAGGTCAACAGAAGGCAGCCGAGGCTTTCCATAAGTATGCACCATAGTTATAGGTGTAAGAATCAATAAACAAAAGAATGCAGAAATATGAAAATAAATAAATAACCGGGTTTCGGGTTGTGTGGGCGGGGTGGGGGCATACCCCAGTATGAATGAAATAAAAATAAGAAGAGTAAATCATATGGTTAGTAATAAAGATTGGATGTTTACTTAAACCAAAGTTATTGAACAATTCCTAGGCTATGTTAGGCTTGTAGGGAGCCCGTGATTCATTTGCATCTAAATTAAGTATGCACCCATCTAGATAATGATATAAGGAATCCGAACCCAAAATTAGGTTTAGCTTACGCAAATGGTTTAAATGCTATAGATATATAAAACAATTTACATGCAAACCTTGTTCTGAGTTTTTTACACATTTTATGGCCCATCACAATTTTGGTTCCATGGAAGCCCAGAATATATAGCAGACACAATTACTATTACATAGATGTTACTCTGCAATTGATACAATTTGTTGATATGTCTAAGTAAACATGGTACTTTTAATTATTACTATTACTAAATGTAGTTGATCATATGTAGATTCTGCATATTCTGCTTTGTATACTTATTTGAGTAACCCTTTAACAACGCTAAACAGAAAACACAAATATAATAAATCGGTAAAGATTTCTAGATAGGATCTACCAACATAGCTGTTACTCTGTAATTGGTACAATTTGTCGATATGTCTATATAAACATGGTACTAGTAACTGCTTTATTAATGCATTACATTACTTTTGTATGTATCTTTGATATTTTGAAACCACTGTAAAAACTATGACCAATAAAATATCTAAAAAGAAATATAATATTAAAAAATAAAAATAAAAAATAAAATAAAAATAAAGTGACCGACCCTCTAGATAATATTATAAAGAGACCCATACCCAAATTTGGTGGAGCTAGGACAAGAAAAGTGATATAGATCTGTCAACACAGACAGCAGATCTAGCTGAGTGTGAAAATGTCATTATTACATGTATAGCAACCCTTCTAAAATGAATGTAGGTTTTAATTATTAATGCAAGTACCTCGATTAAAACAGCAAGTAGAACATCTTCGCAATTGCTTTTTTAAGCAAGTGGCTAAAATATTATATTTGACCCCTGTAGGCATCAATGATTTCCAAAACAATTATTATAGAATTTGCCATCTCAGATGGTACCGACATACCTCATGGCTCATGGACTAAAACAGTTAAACTTTCAAATAGCATTTAAAAAACAATCGGCCATACATGCACTAAAAAAAGGTAAAAAAAAAGAATGTTCCTACCTACCTACCCATCTGAAAAAATCGAGCCAATTACAAATCGATTAATCAATGTTCCGATCGTTTCAGATCAATCTGTATAACGGAAACAAGTAGATCAATTCTTATCAATTCATCACACGATAAGGACGGATGGCAGATAACGTCATATCAGCGAATGAAGCTTATGAAGTGTCAGTTTAGAGTACAACATTAATATTATTAATCCGGTGCAAGAACTAAGGTCACTGCTTATCCAGGCAGATGGGTATTCAAGTTCATTTTGTCATGTTTGTCATATTCATTAAAGGTCTTCATCATCATCTCTATTTTGTTTTAGGCGCTGCTTGAGTGATGGCAGAAAACAATGGTCGTCGCTCCAGCAAAACATGGAGTTTGTACAACATAATTTGAAGCAACTCTGCAGTTCTCTGCAGATGAGAAGGTTCCAGGCCCATTCTGCATTTTTTTTTAAATTCCCGAGTTGCATTTCTTGTTCACTTTAATATATTTACTTTTATATATTCTGTCAATTGTTGTTTTAAAAGCTTTTTTTTTTGGTTGGATGCGTCCTGCGAACGTTTTCTTCTTAACGCATCTTCTTATCTAGTCTCTCATAATGCGTTTAACAGTACTTGTGACCTTTCTGAAATCTGTGATAGATCTGATCTTTGATTATTAATGCGTTTAACAGTACTTGTGACCTTTCTGAAATCTGTGATAGATCTGATCTTGGATTATTCTTCTGGTCAGATACCACAATTGATTTGGGGCTTCTGATTGGGTGAAAAAAGTATAGGGTCTATTAGGGCATATATTCAGATTGTAAGGTATATTCTGATTGGATTAAATTACCCAAATCATAACAAAACCTCATAAAACATCAAAATATTATATTTCCATCATAACACATGTTGATTTGGGATGTTTTGACTGAAATATGCATTTTATGGATACAATTGTACTGAGAGTATATTTGCAAAAAGTAAAATTTCTTTACTGCCATTCTGGGGGCGGCAACCTTCAGTGAAATATTAGAGGCTGAAAGCATCACATTACCCGCCAGTCTACTGGTCATTTTTGAGTGTCTCTAAGACAGTTCTTTAAAAAAAAGTTAGGGTTTATCATCCGTTCGGATATAGCAATAGGAGTTGTAAGCCAAAAGGCTATAATGGAGAACTATGGGAAATGCAGTAGTGGTATATGACCTAAATTATATCACTTACATCTTGTCACATATACATATCTAATCTCTAATCGGCCAAGAGCCGTGGATCAATCGTTCGATTATATATTTAATGAGTGTTTGTCAGTGTTTGTCAGTAGCAGTCGGAAGCAGATAAGAAATTATCCTGTTTACCTTCTCATGGCGAGTTTCCGGATTGGTTCAAAATCATAGGGAAGAACCGGATTGTTGATTTTTCATATACATGTTCAAGGGTATAATTATCTTCGCATTCCTTCAGAGTGGAAACAGGCAGATACTCACAAAATAGGTTTAAATAAGAAGCTTGAAAAAATGATGAAATAGCTATATACAACGCAGTGTATGACTTCATATAATGCGTCGAAAATCAGAACGTGTCATGTGACATAACGCGTTATGTGACAAAAAGTAACGACATTATGTGACTCAGGTTATATTGCGCAAAAGTAATACATTGCACCATGCCGGTGAGAAAGTGTCGATTCTTACGGATGGCGGGAGGTACAAATGTGTATATATGGTTTAATTCCTATGACAATAATGCAAATCACGGGAGCGACCATAGAGAGAGTACATAGGCGCAATGATTAGCAATTGTTTGATATCAGTTTTTGAGCGCGTCCATGCCGTTTACGTCTATAACTCGCTCGTCTCTCAGCGCTGCGGATTCGAATCCCACTGGAAGCACGAGTTGTCGAATGCACACGTTAACTTCGATGTAAAATGGAACACTGAACATTTTAAGGGCTATCATTATTTGGGTTTCATGGGGTATAGGAACCAACATTACTTCTGTTACCCTTAAGATAATTCTTTAATGAAGCTCATGATCAAATTTAGTTGAGCTATGACAATAAGTTTAAGAGATATAGACCTGTAAACACAGATTACGCGCAGAGCTAATGTTGACTGGGACTCGGACACAGACGCCGACGCCGGGTGATTACATGCGCTCTCTTATATTCTTCAAATCGTTGATCTAAAACAATTAATAGTTATTGTTGCTGTATATCACAAACCAAATACATATGTTTTTGGTAAAAAAATAAAATATTTTGCTATTATTTGCCAATGTTTATGTTTTGCCCCAAATTGCAAGTAATTTTATTCTCAAAATAAAGTTTTAGAACTTATTTTGTATACAGGAGGAAAACATTACAATGCCTGCAGCTACTGTTTCGAACTAAATTTTTTCATAAATTTGATAAATTTCAAAGTATTGAAATTATGTTATGTTCCCGTAATCATGAAAGCGACAAATAGTAAAACCAAAACTGCATATAACACTCGATAGTCTACTATAACCTTAAACGACAATTTACAAGCAATATTGCCTTCATTTATATTTTGCTGTTATTAATAACTCAAGATATTTGCTTCAGATCTCATTCTCTCCCCTTTTTCAAAAATACGGATGCAGCAAATTTATAATTTTATGCACACTTTTGTTCATGTCATATTTGTTATATCCAAGAAATCATTAGATTTGCTGAGCATATTCAGTAACAGCTATTTAACTTAATTACAAAATATAGGTTATGTTATATCGTATACAAGCAAGCCGTCGATCAGGGAGAGCCATACCCCGTGCACGTTAAAGATATCGTTGAACTTTTGTGTTTTCACAACCGTAAACAACCTAAGCCTTATCTCTATGTCGTGGTTTAATGTGTCCCCAAAAAAGGTTTTTAAAGTAAATCAAATAATTAACAAGAGGTCAATGACCTTGAAACTCTACTGATTGATTTTGATTTCAGGAAGTAGTCGGACAAAAAAGCTACAAGTTTTTACTATATAACGTCGGATCAAAATAATTTTCAACAAGGACCAACATTTTGTCTTGCTGATCATTTTCGTTTAAAATCCCATATCAATATCACTTATTGCTTTCAAGTAGTAGTCGCTACAAATTTGTTTCTTAAAAATCTATTTTTAGAAGTGGCGGCAATCTTGAAATTCCGTCCGACCTGACATTTTGCTAGGATCAACTAGATATCAAGAGCAACATTCCTGTGAAGTTTCATGAAAATCAGTAAAGTAGTTTCAGAAAAGTAGTCGCTACACGCTTTTACTATATAACTCTATGTAAACAAAGATGGCCACTGGCAGCCAGGCTTAACGTTAAATCAAAATGATTGTCGACAATGACCAACCTCATGTCATGATAATCGTTTACGAAAAATCTATTTTTAGCCGTGGTGGCCATCTTGAATTTCCGCCCGGCCTGAAATTTTACTAGAATCAACTAGACATCAAGAGCAATATTTCTGTGAAGTTTCATGAAAAGCCGTCAAGTAGCTTTAGAGGAGTAGTAGCTATGTTTTTATTATATAACTATATGTAAACAAAGATGGCCGCTGGCGGCCATGTTTAATGTTGACTCAAAATAATTTTCGACAAGGATCACCATCATGTGATGCTGATCATTTTAGAAGAAGTCCCATATCAATATCACTTACAGTTTTCAAGAAGTAGTCGCTACAAAGTTGTTTTTTAAAAATCTATTTTTAGCCGTCGAGGCCATCTTTAATTTCCGGCCGCCCTAAAATTTTGAGTACTATTCCTGTGAAGTTTCACGAAAATCCGTTAAGTAGTTTTACTCTTTTTTTTTATTATTATTAGATCTATACTTTTTTGTTTAAATATTTATTTTTTTTACTTTTTTTTTATTAGTTATTTTTAACTCTGCTGATCTTTAACTCTGCTGATCAAAGATCAGTAAAGCTTAATCCGTGGTGCGGTGTCCGTCCGTCCGTAAACTTTTTTTGTAGTGACTACTCTTCTGAAACTAGTGGATGGATTTTCATGAAACTTTACAGAAATGTTGCCCATGATGTCTAGTTGATCCTAGCAAAAAAATCATGTTGATGTGAAATACAAGATGACCGCCAAAGCTAAATATAGATTTTTAAAAAACAAGTTTGTAGCGACTACTTTTTGAAAATTGCTATGGGACTTTTTCTAAAATGATCAGCATGACATGATGTTGGTCCTTGTAGATAATCGCCGATTTGGCATGTTTATGTCTGCTGCCTGCTTCAGCGTCCACGCCATTGTTGATTAAACACTCCAGACAGTTTGAATTTATAAAATATCACTTATTTTGGTATCAGTTTGTGTGGTTACAACTGTTCGGTTGCATTTTATTTGATGTCCAAAAGTGTAGTCATAATTTTCCATGGCCGAGATGTTGAGATTTTACCTTATGTGTTCAGTAGGTGATACAATTTGTGTTACTCGGTTTTTATCCTTAGGTTCTACAGTATAATAAAAAATCTTTGGCAGAGTAAAAAGACAATACTTTTCAAGATTCGATTTTGAAAGACAAATATATTGAATCAATTTGCATAAATGTGCATGAAACATGAAGGGTTTTAAAAAATCACACAGCAATTACCTTTTCTTTTTTCTTTTTTTTTTTAAATAAATATGATTGAACATCTATGATAAAGACCGAGTATATCACCTACCATAATGAACTTTAATAGTGATGGATAATAATAGTACCGGAGTACGTTAAGGCTTATGTCCCTCTTTTGTGGAATCCTATTGAAAGTCCATTAACAAAAGAAAAGCATTATAACCCAAATAATCCTGAATGTTTTTACATGAATCTGCAGTTGATGTATTTACACCTGTATCTAGACAGTGCTATACTTGAATAATAAATACAAACTTGATAAAAGTGTGTAATGATCCATACTCAGCTTATGCCATACTCAAGGTCATGTGTATATTGACTAATCAAGGGTGTATTTATTATTCAAGGATTGCACTACCAAGATAAAAGTGTAAACATATTAAACTGGAAATTTCATGTAACAATATTCAAGATTATTTGAGTTCTAACTGGTATCTTTTTCAAATGCTATATCTCAATGGGATTATGTAAAAAGGGGACATACGCCTTAAACGTTTTTGGTTCGAATTTCAGGGCAATAAATGCTCGATTTCCCCATGTCTACATGATAGAAATCTAACTAGACGGGGTTGTTTTTGTAACAAAAACATATTTCTCCCAAGATAATTTATGAACCAACCTGGCTGAAAGTTACGCTCTGCACGTCGTCTCGATATTGTGAGCATTTTTAAAATAAATCCCTCAAGTGGTTCAAGATTTATGGACTGGACACGAAATATAGTACATGACCTTCGACCTCTCTAAGTGTGATCTTGACCTTGAACGGACGTGCCTGGAAGTTGCGCTATGCACGTCGTCTCGATATGGTGAGCATTTACAAGTGGCAAGTTATTCCAAATCCCTCATCCAGTTCATGAGATATGGAGAGGACACGAAATATAGTGCATATGACCTTTGACCTCTAAGTGTGACATTGACTTTTAATGAACGTGGACTGGAAGGTCGTTTCGTTATGGTGAACTTTTGTGCCAAGTTTTGAGACATATTTACTGTGGACCTGATGTAAGTAATCTAGTATAGGGATGATTCTTCTGTTAAAGGAAACAGGTTTCATGGATAACCATGATTATTTGACATCTTCAGCTGACTTAATGTCACTCTCTCGCCAACAACAGGTACATTTTACAACACAAACTCGTTCTTTCAAACTCTGTCCATATTTTGAGGTTATAAAATAATGCATATATGCAGATTAACAGTCTATATTTAGTAACGGGTACTTACAATAACTGCAATTGAGTATGCATTGATAACTCATAATTCAAAACATGATAGGGCGATTTTTTTCCTGGCCGTTTGAGGTGGTTAGAGTTCAGATTTGCAACATTTGTAAGTTACATATATACCTTATGGTTAGTAAGCTTAAAAACGGTTTACATTTGTTGTAAAATGTGCCTGTTGTTGGAGGGATGGCTACTTTAAGATATCTCAAGTCTTACTTTTGTTACTAGGTCTGTGGACATCTATACAGGAACTTCAATTATGGATATTTTTAAATCATATTTCCCGTATCTATAATTCACAACAATTGAGTATCCATATTTGAATATCTATCATTTTTCTATACTGAACAAAATAAATTTAGCACATAAAATGCATGTCATTTCCATAGACGAGATACAAAGCCGTGTATGTTTGAGGTCAATGACAAAATAACATATATATGACTAATAATAACGCTACATAGACACTTGTAAACAAAGTTGGTGATAAAAATAAGGCCAATACGATGGGAACATACTTGTATAGGTTATCAAAAATTGTTCTCATTTTCAATGAAAAGGGAGGTAATTTTAAATTTACGAAGTTTGTTTTTGTTTGAGAATAACAATCGTTTGTGGACATATTTCAGTGCTTTGTAAATGATGACAGAATGGACATTTCTAGTCAATGCCAAATATTAAATTTGTTCAGAGAAATACTTTTGTTGAAATAAGTTATTTAATTCTGATACTTCGCTTAGAAAATAATAAAATAACACTTTTTTTGAAAAGACTTTAAGTACATCCTTACCTAGCATTACTGATATCATCAAACAATTATATCAAAGTTTATATGTTTAGTTTTATGTCCCTAAAAAGCTGTGCTAAACTTTTTTGTTCAGCATATAAATAATGGATGTATAGATTTATTATATTTAAAAATATCCATAATTAATTGACGGTTTATTGACCCATATACACAAACCATTTATCATGTTTATGGATATCATTAAATAGTGAATAACTGATAATCATATAGATATCTTATATTCAATTTGATATCCATAATGCACTGATGGATATTCACGAATAATTTATGCATATCATTAATTACCAACGAATGAATAAAACAAATTTATAAATATGGTTTATTTGATTTACAGACATCTTTAATTCATTTCATACAGACTCATTTAAAACATTTACGGGTTTCATTTATCAGTGAATAATTGAATTGAAGTTTACGGCGCAACAACACAAGAAAGGTTATATAGCGCCAAACAGAGATGAACATGCCAGGCTCATCCTCCATTTACATCTAGATAAAAATATGGAGAATGGGCCTAGAACCTTCTAACCTGCAGAAATGCAAAATTGCTGCAAATTCTATTGTAGACACTCCATTTACAGTGAATAAGTAAATGTACAGATATTGTGTATGTATATATGACTTAAAGGGACACATGACAATCTTGATTTTTTAAAAACTCATGGCGATACCCTTAGTTTTCCTACATATCTTGCATCAATCATTAATATTAATTATAACCGGAACGAATTCGACGGCGCGCCATCGCAAGTAACCACGTTTTCTTCACACAGGCCACCCCAATCCACCACCACCACACACACACACAGGAGAACAACATACTATTATACACTGTAATCCCTGCATCAAAATGTTCGTTTGAGGCATAATTTTAAAAAAAAAGGCCCCCTGATACCCTCCCCCCCACCACCCACCTCCTCCAACCCCAACCCCCAGGGAAGAAGATACACTTATCATTCAATTACAGTGTTATTTTTCCATACTTTTGCACAATAGTTGGTATAATAGCCATCTATGAAAGAGATACACAGCATGTCAAATGAAACTAAGGTCTTCTTCCCTGGGGGATGGGGTTGGAGGAGGTGGGTGGTGGGGGGAGGGTATCAGGGCCCCGACGATAAGTAGGAGGAAACAAATGTATACAGTGTAATCCCATCATCATAATGTTTCATTTGACACTTTTTTTTTTAAAAAGCAGACGTCCAAGTTCGAAATAATGAAATCGTTTGATATGTTGTTTATCTTTCATAGACGATTGCATACACCAAGTTATGTGCACAGATATGGAAAAATGACAGTGTTATTGAATTGTTAGTGTAATTGACCTTTTGACCCCCCACCTACTCCGCAGGGCCCCTGGGTGTGGAGGCAAAAATAACGTTGCTCTTGCACGTCGTCATCATATCCTAAGTTTGTTTGAATTCCATTCAGCGGTTTAGGAGGAGATACGGTAACGGATGGACAGACGGAAGCGATTTTAATATACCCACGTTTTTGAAGACGTTTGAGTTCGAAATAATAAAATTGTTTGATATGTTGTTTAATATTTCATCATGTTCATAGTTGAATTACATACACCATGTTATGTGCACAAAATTAATATGGAAAATGACAGTGTAATTGAATTTTTAGTGTATTTGACCTTTTGACCCCCCTGAGGGCCCCTGGGTGTGGAGCCATCATCATAATGTTTCATTTCAGACATAAAAAAAAAAAAAAAATCTCCCCCCCCCCCCCCACACCCACCCTGGGGCCCCCGGGCAGACATCCGAGTTCGAAATAATAAAATAGTTTTATATGTTGTTTATCTTTTATAGACGATTACATACACCAAGTTATATGCAAAAATATGGAAAAATGACAGTGTAATTGAATTTTTAGTGTATTTGACCTTTTGAATCCCAGTGAGGGCCCCTGGGCTCGAAGCCAAAAATAATGTTGCTCTTGAAAGTCGTCATCATATAGTGAGGTCATGCCCTAAGTTTGGTTGAATTCAGTTCAGCAGTTTAGGAGGAGATGGTTAACGGACGGACGGACAAACGGAGGCGATTTTACTATACCCTGTTTTTTTTAAAAAATGTGGGTATAAAAATAGTTTAAAGCAAATTGTTTTTGCATATTATTAACTGTTGATTATTTTTCACCAATAATATAAATAAACATATATGGTAAAATAAGATGTAAAAAAAGAAAACCAAACTTTTATTTTATTATATGCAAGCAGGTTTACTGGATAAATAAAATGTGACACTAATTTCAATGCTTGATAAACACACTTCAAAAAAGATTGCCTTGTGTCCCTTTAAAAACATTCATAATTCATTGATGGAGATCAACAGGATTATCTAGAATAACAAATAGTAAAACGCCAGCGCTCAATCCTGTTCATCATATTTATTTTACACATACACATACATGCCGACAATGCAGAGAATTAACCCTTAACCTGCTACACATATATAATGGACTGTTCTTTCTTTGAATTAAGACCATTCCATTTATGTGACCATGGGGTGTGTTGGGGAAAATGACTGATCAGCAGCTGGACATTGTCTGATCAGCCTGCGAGTTACTCCGATCAGCCTGCGAGTTAGGCTATTATAGTCGTGCTTTGCGGGTTAAGGGTTAAACAGTTGTATGAATTATCAGTAAATATTTGATACACATAAACACCAATAACACGTGTTAAGGGTTAAACAGTTGTATGAATTATCAGTAAATAATTGATACACATAAACACCAATAACACGTGTTAAAGGTTAAACAGTTGTATGAATTATCAGTAAATAATTGATACACATAAACACCAATAACATGTGTTAAGGGTTAAACAGTTGTATGAATTATCAGTAAATAATCGATACACATAAATACCAATAACACGTAATATATAGGGGATATTTGTTGGTTTGGAGTGAATATAGGATTTATTTTCATCGAGAAGTTTTCTAACTTCGAGATGAAAATAAATCCTATATTCCCGACATTTTATTATATACTTTTTATCATGCAACACTACCAAACTGTTTCAAACAGAAAATATGTTTCGTTCCGACAGTTCCCCTTTAACTATTCACAGATAAATATAGTAACGCCAGCGCGTGAGGCAATTTACATATATTTAGTGGGCATAGAATATAGTTCTAAACTTTCACACAAATTATGACTGTTATAAGCAAATGTAGAAAAAATTAGTTCCATTTTTTCCGGTTAAGTTCTTATATTCTCACTGTGAAAATATAAACAATGAGAATATAAGGTTTATTCTAACCATACAATCCACTATTTCACTGGGAAGTATATAATAAATAAATTTATCACATAACGTCCCTTGTTAGCAGCGTCGAAGACCCATTTAATATTCTATTGTATGACACACGTGTAATACAACCTGAAACGATTTTGATTGGTTGAGTTAAACCTGTAACACTACGCAAGTTTATTAACTGAAACTATTTTATTTATTACAAATTCACCCAGATCTGAGTCATAAACTTATTATTTGTGACAGCTTATAAAAATAATGCACGTTATACAAAACATTGTTGTTGGTTTGTTAAAAAGTTGGCGTAAACTGCTATTTTGTTAAGAGGTAAAACACAAACTCTTTTATACGCAACAATATGTGTGAGACGCGCCGTTACGACGTCACATATTTTATGACATTTTGGCACTAAAGTGTGTCTGACGTCATGGCGGTTCTATGTCCATCTGAATTAAATTTTACTAGTTTGATTGCAATGTTGTGTGATAAAAAGGATCTTAAACTTGTTCCCATTCCATATAAGATTTATGAAACTCGTTATGAATTATTTTTAATTTTAACGAGCCTTTAATAATTCATTACTTGTTTCATAAATCCTATATGAAATGGGAACTCATTTAAGATCCTCTATATATCAGTAAATTGATATACATAACAAAGGAGGACACCAACAGGGTGCAAACGCCAGATTGCGAATTCAACATTTTAACTGAGAAATCTTAAGTAAAAAGGGGGAATAATTCAGGTAAAATACATGACGGAGTTGATCTTTTCTGAGAAATGAGGAAAAACAAAAGCTTTAACCAAAAACATTAACAAAACGTCAAATGCGTAGACGGAGGGACGGACGGAAATCGCCAAACTGTAAGCCTGGATTTTACTAAGAAATCCGGCTTAAAACACTATATATCAGTAAACTGACATAATATATACATCAATACATCGTTTTTGATTTTTTATATAGAGATTGAGGATAAAGTCTGAGTACACCCCTTGATTTTTACCTACTGAATATCTCAACATCTTGGAAATTTGTAACTAATGACAGGATGTAAAAGTTATGAATGGTTATTTTTGGGTATTTGTTCATTAAAAACTTGTTAATTGAAAATGTATTTATGTTTAAGACAAATTGTTTTCATATGTTAACTACTTTAGCACAAGCTTCCAGTTAGACAAACTGTCATGCGTGTACAGACATGTGCCTTTTACAGCTCGACGAACGGTTAAACGACTTGTCGCATATGTGACATCGGTACTTTTTCAGCCCGGTATGTATAGTCCTGTGACTCCTCAGCCCAGAAATCTGTCTGAATTTCTTGTCACAGATCTCACACTGATATCGTCTCTCTCCAGTATGGACTGTCATGTGATCATCCACGTCGGGTTTCCGTGCGAACAATCTTTCACAATACGAACATTTGAATGGTTTGTCTCCAGTGTGTATAATAAAGTGTGCTTTAAGATTTGACGACTGTGAGAACCCCCTTTTGCAAATTGGACATTCAAACAGTTTCTCCTCAGTGTGGATGTTCCAGTGCCGTTTCAGATGTGACGACTGCGTGAACCCTTTGCCACACACCTCGCACGTGAACTTCTTCTCCCCCGTGTGAACGGTCATGTGAAGATTCACGTCCGACTTTCTCGCAAAACACATTTCACATTCGGAACATTTGAACGGCTTATCCCCAGTGTGTTTTGTCAGATGTAATTTAAGACTCGATGCCTGCGTAAAGCTTTTTTCGCAGATCTCACACTGAAACTTCTTGATCCTGGTATGGACAACTAGATGTCGTCTAAGCTGAGATGGCTTCTTAAACAACTTTTCACATATAAAACACTTATATCCTTTCTGCCCATTGACAACAGTTGCATGCTGAGCAGCTTGTGACAGTATGAAGAAACCATAATCGGAGTTGGTAAAAGGCTGCGTTTTGCTGTCCCCGTCATCATCAGACGTCAATGGTGGTTTGGGAGGATTCGCCTTATTTTGGCAAATAATCACATGAGGACGGTTTTCTGCTTCCGTTTCAGATTGTTTAATCAGTTTAGCATCATGATCACTATGATTCTTAGCTAGGGTTACAATTCCAGCATTCAAACCCATGTTCTGTTGTGTTTCTAATTCGAAACGCTCCATTAAATGGGTATAATGCTCAATAGGCTTCTCGTCAATAAGAGTTACAGTGCCAATTTCTTGTTCATCTTCCGATGGTGTTTCTGATTTACTTCGCTTAGTCAAAATTGTATCATGCTCTACATGATTTTCTACAGCTAGTGTTACAATATCTTCATTCAAATCAGAGTTATATTCCTGTTTAGTTTTCTTAATAATGTCCACATTTACATCCCCGATATGTGGTGTCACTGATTTATGATGCTGAACTGATTTGCACACATCTTTAATACGCCTACCATCAACAGAAGCTAAAATATCAGCACTAGAATCCAACTTCTGCGGTGTTTTAGGCTTACTTCGCTCAACGGAACTGCAAACTTGATGAATAGGGCTTTCAATGATATGATTTACAACTAAACGACTTACATCCTCGTTTAGTGCTGTTTCTGCTTCACCAGAAGTCTCGATGAAACTGCATACCGCAACTCCAGCATACCCATCTTTAGTATGTGTCATTTCTGATTTAAAATGCTCCACGGAATTGCATGCATCCTCAAAAGATGTATCGCCAACATGTGTGACAACACCATTATGTGAGGCTTCTGGTTCGTAACACTTGATGGAATTAAAAACCTCCCGACTAGGCATATCATCAGCAGGAGTGAAAACATCAGAACCACTATCCAGTTTATGTGGTGTTATAGAACCACAAGGTTCAATCAATTTTTTATCATGGTATCTATCCTTCTTGATATCAAGTGCTTCAGTTTCAGCATTTAGATTGGAGTTCTGTCGTGGTGCTGACATTTCAGTATGTCTTTACGTTTCATCTATAAGCGGGAACTTACAGGGTATGTTGTCTAAGGCCTAAAAAAAATAAATTGTGTGGTTCGGGTAACATGTTCAAAATTGGTAGGTAGGATAGGTCGGATTTTTTTTTTTTTAAGGATTGTTTTTTATGAACGTAAAGAAGATGCACTGAATTATGTACTATAATTACTGTGACTTTATATTGTTAATTTTTTTTTTTTTTTTTTTTTTTTTTCGAAATGGACCAAAAAAACGTCAGGGTCAGCGGGTATTCGTAGGTAGGGTCGGGTGACCCGAATCACACAATTTTTTTAGGCCTAAATGCGAAACTTATACCTTCAACTTCAATACAGCTATTAGCAGTATACATGTACTGAACATACTTTGCCCATTCATTGCCATCTAGGAGTCTATACTAGGTTGTACTATTAATGGTTCACAAGATTAGCTTCCTTTCTCGACATGACATTTTCAGAAAATCTGAAAGGAAGAAAAAATATACTAATTGATGGAGTTTATGTACATGTATACTACTATATTCACAGATGGTCAGAGGTAAAAATTATTCATTTACTTGATTATAAATATATAAAAAAATGTACTGTCAGGCCAAAAAAAGGGTTGGTCAGGCTAGCATATAGGTTACACACTTTTTTGCAGTCTTTGAATTAAAATGTGTGTGTCACTAGCCCAAATTGTTATATACTCAATAAAAACCCGTACATTTTCCTTTAGCCCGACTACATGAATTAAAAAAAATCACTAGCCAGAATGACAGTTTACTAGCCTCGGGCTTCGGGCTAGTGTTTTAATTCGAAGATTGTTTTTGTGTGTGCCAAATTTAATATTAACCCAAAGCAATGAACAAAAAGGAGTCCTACTAGAGCCAAATTCTACTGACTAATATGAATGTGGCCGGGTGGTTAGAGTCTCTGTCTTGAAATCACTTGACCCTCAACGCTGTGGGTTCGAGCCCTAATGGGACCAGGAATCTTAATGTCAGGAAGCTATCCAGCTGGTTTGCGGATCATTAATATTTCTTCCCAGGTGCTCACCAGTGCACGAAAAATTTCCGAAGGCACACCTGGGGTCTGCGTCCACCAATGGAAGCTGGAAAATCACAATATGACCTTAGCTGTTGGTGCGACTATTAAGTTCAATATTCAATAAAATGTCATAAACTGCAAGCCAAGAATGTTTTCTGGATCATTGATTCATGAACAAGAAAGATCAGGGTTATCTGAGTCAGAACAGACAGGCTGCAGATCGCCAATGAATTATTTTCCAGTATAATTATTATAAACATTGACCAATATTTAAAACTGACAACAAGGAAATAGCATAACAACGACTTTATATTTTCCATTATGTTTTTCTTGTAAATCAATTTTTATGTCACAAAATATCTCGCTCTTATCAGAAGTCTTTGGAAGCAAGAGCGGAAGTTAGCCTTGCCCAACTACCGACACAAATTAAATTTTAAAAAAATACAGTCAAACACTATAAATGGAAATCGCCAGTAGTTTTCATGAGTTGGACGCAATGGCAAATATCGTATTTACAAAAACACAAACTATTGTTTGGGGCGCTTGTTTCAGCCAAACTCGTTTTTTTTTGGAATTTTCAGACAAAATTCAAGTTCAAACTTAATCAGTCAGTGCTCTAACCTTAAACAGTTACGTCTTTCATCACCTGTGACTGTTATTTAAAAAAAAAAAATGCGATAGTAACCAGAATCAGTTACTATCACAAAATCATTCAAGTTCAGATGCATTCTATCTTCTGTACAGGAATTTTCCTTATACATGTATATATACAATATATAATTTTCTCCAGGTAGGGTGATTATTCAACTTTACAACCATACAATAAAATTCTGTGAGCATGGATGAAAATCCAATGCGCAAGACCTCTCAAGTTACCCTACTGTTATGCAACAAAATTCATTAAAACTCAATGTGTAGGCTCCAACATGATGATTAGTGAACAACTGCTAACTGGATCTTGATGAAGATGTATTTATCCTTAATAATAAGTATTCCGACATAAATAACCACTGCACATTTGGCAACTATTTCGATTTATTAGCAAATGATCTGGGTATTTCATTTTGGTTACAAATGTTTTTAGGGAAAAGTATCTGCTACTCTAAACCAAAGGAAATAATAATTTGGCAAAATTCATAATTTTGCTTTGCAGAGATGTTGAGATTTTATTTTATTTTCAGTAGGTGATAAAATTTGTTTACTCGGTTTTTATCCTTAGGTTCTATAGTAAAATAAAAATCTTTGGCAGAGTAAAAAGATGATAATTTTCAAGATTTATATTTTAAAAGATACATATATTGAATCAATTTGCATGAATGTGCATGACATAACGTCATGGCTCCCATTATCGTGGTATATCGTGGTGAAACGTGAACTGCGCTACAACCATTCTTAATTGTTCTCGATTTCAATGACCTCTGAATTCAGTAATATATCATCTTTGCTTTGCATTGACAAAATTGTCTCCCGTGAATCACTTTTTACCGGATGTCGTGAACTATTCCGATTGGGTCGGAAGATTCCATTATTGATAGAGGGTCCCCATTATCGTGGCAATTCCAAAATTGATCCAAATGAGATATTTTAAGGGTAAACCATGTTGTGAAGTTAATAACAACTTTATTCAGACAAGGTTTAATTGATGTAAACATGATTTACACATATAATATCAGCTAAATCTTAAATTGGATAATTGTAGCGGACACTTGTTTTCTTACCGACTTTTTTGCGTATTGCATCAGATCACATGACCAGCTCATGGTTTTGCTACTGTACCGTTTAAACTCTCAAAAAGTGTACATATAGTAAGATTTTTGATTAAATATAGGCATTTTTTATGTTCTATAATTATTTTATATCAAAAACACAAGGTTCAAAAGCCAGTCCATGACTGCTTTTTTTTCAATTTGAAACCGACACATCGAGAATTTGGCTTGGCAGAGTAAATGCTCTTTATTATAAGATTAAGAAGTATGGTATGTGCTACGCAATGCCTTCTTCAGAAAAAATTGAATAGTCCGAACTAGTGTGACCCAGTAGAATCAGCGTCTGCATTCTGGGACAACAGACGGATGAATGTAAACATGAAGAAACTTTGTTATGGGATATATATGAGGTAGAAACATTGTCCAAACTTGAAAAATAGTTGTTCTTTAACAGATCTTTGCTTTTTTTAATACTTTAGGAATATTGATGCAGTTGATTTACTTTTATATTCCAACAGTGTTGGGGATTCCCTTCTGATAAAAATAGCTCACGAGCTGTGACGTCACTCATCGTCATATATAATAAATATCGCGTGTAATGACGTACCACGATAATGGGAATACCACGATAATGGGGGTCATGACGTCAGGCAGGGTTTTAAAAGAATCACACTGTAGATACCTTAATTTTAAGAGTAAACTTGGTTGAACATCAAGGATAAAGACCGAGTTTATCACCTACCAGAATGTATTGGTTATGTCTTATTTCTGGTCACTAATTGGTCAATTTTTTTGATGATGCTCTATCAAAATTATGAATTGTAACTGTTTACGAGAGCTCTGACTATTAATCCTGTTATTGCTGAAAAGCCTTTGACTGAAACACGTGACAATAGATCGGTGTGATATCATTCTCTATGGTGAGTTTTAAGCATTGATATGTGGTAATATACCTTGCCCAACTGCGCCTCAGTCTGAGGGAGTCAGCTTTTGAAAAATGTGACGTGACCCACCGTCACCGTGAATCAAACCCTGGGACCTATGGATTGAGAGGCAATAATGCAGGTATGTTGGTACAGAATATAAAATCATAAGAGCTATAACACTCACAGGTAAGATTTAACAAAATATGTTCTACTTTGCTCATACAATGTTATCACTTGTGTGTTGACTGTTGAGCTGTAGCCTGTGCTGCACCAAAATTATTATGTCTTAATTAGCCTTGTACGCTATAGTTTATCCTTCAGCACCCCCTCTTGAGCATTCACTATTGCGTAGCTTAACATCTGACGGTTCTACATAATTTGAAACAATAAATCATAAAAGTTTCTTGAGAAAAGGTATGTCAATGAAGTATCGAAAACGCATACAAATTTTGATGTAAATGGCGGAATGTTATACAAGGGAGATAAACCTTAGAACCGTTGCGGAAAACTTTGGATATTCACTAGTTCGTCCCGTAAAAGTTTCGACCCAAGAACAATTCGGCCAAATTGTCAACGTTTATTGTATTGTTAAATTAGATAAACTTTTGTTATTCACAACTGACTAAGTGTGAAGAAACAAGATACCGTATCATACTATAATATTGTAATCAACGTTATAATTATGCATATGTAATTACAAGTACAGTAGACAATTTAAAATGAGAAAACGAATGTTTATTTATTCATAGCGTGACTGTACATTTGATCTAATGTCAGTAATAAATATATAAAAAAATTGTACCATTTAAAGACAGGTACAGGAAAGAAAATGTATACATCAGTTAACGGAGATTAATATTCATCTTAGGAACGCTATATGTGACAAGAAAGTGAACTATCAAAACTACCTCAAAATTAAAAAATCCAAATAATGGAATATAAATTGTTGGTAAATGCAGGATTCAATGGAAGTTAATGTAAATAAGTACCTTACTTGCCCGTCATAAATGTTGCGTTGTCGCTTTGCCTTCGAAGGTTCAAATACGTGTTGATTAAACGGATTTTCCCTCATCTGTTTTTCCTGATCCTAATTGTTGCGTGGAGATTTCGGGTATAGGTATTGTATAAGGTTATTGTCAGATGACTAGATTATTATATACCGGTATTTTCTGTCTGCTGTCTATCTGTCTCGCTGTCTCTCTCTCTCTCTCTCTCTCTCTCTCTCTCTTTGATGTCCAGTCCATATATACAGGTTTCATAAATATGTCTGGTTGTCAAGATGGAGGTAGGACTCTGTGTGAATTTGGGGCGGGGTAGGGGTGGGCGGTGGGGGTATACTTTTATGGGTGCACCTATAATTTTACAGGTGCACCCATAAAAAGTATAGCTGAACCTATACTTTTTATAGGTGCACCTACACTTTTTAATAGGTGCACCTACATCTGTAGTTTTGATAATTGGGGGCGCTCGTAAATAAGCGTAAATTTTCGAAATAATATGAAGACAAGCTTTACAAGGCTGCCAAACAAATCGCACAAGCCAACCAGATGACTATGGTACAGGTGATTGCAATATTAATCAATAGTATTACTGTGAAATCAGATAAATATCACGTTTTAGACACTGACCTGTCTCCTAAATTATGTCTTCCTAATGTCTCAAATTATTGCTTTCATGAATGACTCTTGGCTTTATGATTGTCATTCCGGAATCTAACCAGCATGTAGCCTGGTTCCCTGGCCTCCCATGATCCTGTGCAAATTATTCAAATTCCTACCAGTGATGCAATCGAATAAATTAATAGCGTTTTCAGTATTTGTTATTAATGTTTCCAACATTAAAGTCTAAACAATATATTCTTATTAGAATTTTTTTTAAAAATTGAAAATGTTTGTTTTAATTGCAATTTGAACCTTTAACTGCGTTTTTAATTAAGAGCATGTAATGAATTTAAAATACTTAATTCATGTAAGGAATTGTACATACACTAGACAACATTCATACACACCTCGGTTTTAAATGCTAAAAGTTTTTTTTATTTTTATCATAATTTGCTCCAACTGTGAACCTTTTATTTGATGAATCTGTTATAAATATATTGATGAGGTTTGTTTTGGTCAAAATTGTACATTCCATTTAAAAATGTGAAATACATAGCATACAATATAACCGGTGTACTTATATAGCATACAATATAACCGGTGTACTTATATAGCATACTTATATAGCATACAATATAACCGGTGTACTTATATAGCATACAATATAACCGGTGTACTTATATAGCATACAATATAACCGGTGTACTTATATAGCACGCAATATAACCGGTGTACTTATAAGTGTCGTTTAGTGTACTAAACACGTTTTAAAAGTCATCGTACGTATATAAGTATTGTGTTTGTTCATTTCAGTTAGAATTGCAAGTAAGGAAGTGTCGATTCTTACCGATGGCGGGAGGTGTACAGTACTGGTGTTCTACACAGGAAAAGTGAGTGGTCTGCCTCCGCCACAAAAAATCGACCGTCTTATATAACCTTACATGTGTTGAAAAAGACGTAAAACACCATACAAACAAAACAAACAAATCATGTGTGATATATAAGTATATAGTTATAGTATAAGGTTTATTGGAATATTTTTAAACATACCAGATATTGTTAATGAGTACAAAATGGAATCATAGTCTCTCATAGCTCTATAAATTGGCTGTTAATTTGAATAGTAATATATTTTATTATATGGCTGTATGGTTGTAACATGTGTAATATACGTTTTACTGTGTATACTTCAGGATTTGTTCGCATTTTCCAGCGTTTGTGTGGTTTTAAAAGCTGAGAGTAAATCGGAAATTCCATGAAGCGCGTCATCGAATTAATTTTTATAATCTACATTACTTTCCCGTCGCTATAGCACCAACATAACATGTCATGGGAGAATGATACTGATAAAAAAAGTGCAAGTGAGACAACTACAAAAAGAACAAGAGAGACAACTACGGTCAGTATATTTTCAGACATTGGAATAGCTATTTCCTATTGAGACATTTTGTTTGGTGTTTTCCGTCATTTTCAACACATGTAAGGTAATATATGAAGGTCGATGTTTGTGTTGGAGGCAGACCACCGTCTTTTCCTGGGTAGAACCAGAACTGTACACCTCCCGTCATCCGTAAAAATAGATGAGACACATTCGATGCGTGCGCAGTAGGTCCACATCCATATAAATGCAGTTTATTCGAAATTAAACTCTAT
The DNA here is from genome assembly GCA_037043455.1 of Cyrtodaria siliqua. Lineage (NCBI taxonomy): Eukaryota > Metazoa > Mollusca > Bivalvia > Adapedonta > Hiatellidae > Cyrtodaria > Cyrtodaria siliqua. Next base: position 93,337 of record JAWPHD010007819.1, on the reverse strand, counting down.
ATTTGTTTTCAACAGAACTATTTCTTTTGTTATTGTTTCTTTTTTTGTAAATGTAAATAATTATATGGGTTTGTTTATAAAGAAGTAAGATTTCAATGCAGATTCGCATTCGTATATTTCTTCTGGAACGGCGGGACTAAAGCGAAGTCTATGATAATCTAATCGATGCCAAATCAATTTAAACGACTCTTTAGGGAACGTGAAACTATTGTGAAGCATTTTAAATAATATATGTCACATTGAGAATGTATTACAGACTTTCTAGTATCACTGATTTTAAGCTTTTTCTTTAATAACCAGAATATAAATCATACGGAAATGTTATTAGCCGTGATTGAAACAATATTCAAAGGTTGAAAGCACTCTCATATCAGCGCTTGTTCCTCATTGTAGTCTGTAGTGAATAAAAAAACTATCTTCGTATAGGTTACAATAGCGTAAATAAGTCTCAATTGCCCTTCCATAGTAAAGTTAGAATGTTGACAACCTGTTAAAAACTCAAACCTCGTTAGAATTCTGGGAAACTTATTTTATCATGCAAATAAACATGTCTGCTATTAAACATCAACAAGGAAATAGGGGCTTTAATACCTTCTAAGAAACATTTCTTCAGTTGTATACTAACACCGGGTCAAAGGTCAACACTATTTTTACCCCTTGCAATTTCATACCCTGTCTACTTTCACTTCTCAAATTTATATAAAAAACTGTCAAAAACATGATGAGCTGCATTTTCAAATATCAACAACATGTCCAGAATACAGTTATAGCCAAAAAATAACAGGAACCAGCACTAAAAAAAGTTTTTAAAGAAATGAAGATTAGCACTCTTTAATACAGAACTACTTTCGACTGCACCAGGCAAGCACATCCTGTTGATTTAGTGTAATTAGACCTATAAGTTTTAACAATGGCTTTCGATATTTTCCCTGTATTATCACTGGGGGTAAACCCGGTATCAGCGCAAATGGATTCTCGACGAAAACCTGTCACGGTTGCGCAACGATAGTGGTATCGGTTGCGCCACGAATAGTCAAGATTCTCAACGATGTCTGTTTACAACGTAGATTTTGAATGAAAATGGTAACGAGTTTGTATTTTAGCTAGTTTTCATTCCGAAATATCTCAATAAACGATATACATAAGTTAAATAAGTATGTTTAAAAGAAGTGTTTTGCATCGTTTTTCTATAAGCAACATTTTTAGTACATCGATTTGTAAAATGAAAGAATTCTTTAAAATATTCAAAACGAATAGCACTTTAATACATTATGCTTTAAAAAACATGTATACAAACAATTAGAAAGTAATATTTATTTCATATTACTTGTCATAGGGTAAAAAAGAACTGTTTAAAAAAATGTGTTACACGGTTTCTCCTGAAAGTGTCACGGCTTCTCGACGACAACCTGTTTAATGTACCGGTTACTCAACGATGTTTTTTTCTCTCTTCCGAGTCTTAAATAGCAGATGCCAACACTATTCTCTGTGGTTTTCATCATGTACAGAAGCAGTTAGATATTGCAATAATATAGACAGTTGAATCAAATTACGGGATTAATCATAACGCTGTTCGATTCAACATATACGGAAACGATACATAATGTGATTTATTCCCAACTTTATGAGTACGTGTGTATTCTTACATGCCTAGTATTTATTAACTATCAAAACTTAATCAGTATGGGGTGTCGTATTGCCTTTGTAAACACCATGTGTTGACATCACCTAATGATGTTATTAATAAAAGCCAATACGGCTTTCCATACATCAATTTATGCGGCTTGGGTAGGCTGGTTTAAGTACACACTATTGTCAAAAACTTTTGCGACACTACTAAATCTTCATATATTCGTCACACCGATCATATTAGTATTTTTTTATTATTATTATTTATTTATTTATATTCCGTATGTATGCTATTGTAGTGTAACTACCAACGTACTACAAGTTTGTATTCACTGGTGTATTCATTAAAGGGACACAGAGCACGAAATGGGAAATTTGGAAATCGTCAAACACGATAAATACAAAAAATATTGCAGTCTCTGTTTGTTTAAGACTGTTTATGAACGGTAGTGAAAACGCTTGCTACCGTTCAAGCCCTCTAGCCCCGGGTGGAGCGTTAAGATAAGCCTTTCGATTTATTAATCCAGTATCATTTTCATTTTAAACCTACTTGCGTATATTTCAATACAATATCGATTGTTCAACTTTTCTTCGTTATTCTACCAAAGGTTTAAATATATTACTGATGAAATAAAATCAACAGTTAGTAATATGCTAAAAACAATTTGCCTTGTACTATTCTTATAATTAATATAAACGATTAATCAAATGCAATTGTTATGCAGAAAACCTAACGGGACGCCGTGAGTTTGACTAAACTCGATTGCCGTGTGTCCATTTAAGGTGGACTCATCACTTTCATCTTCCATAGATGTACTAACATCTACTTTATGCATATGGCAGATTCTTCCTAAAAAGAAACCTCCTTCGCACTCTCAAACCTACTAGTAGCTACGATTCCCTCCAGTCAGATAAATGTGTAATTGTCGTAGAAAATCCGTAACGCTGTAAGGGAGAAACCTTGACATTATAATTGCAATCGTCAGGAAACCGTTACAAGTTTATACAATGACATGTTTATGTCGAATAAGTACATAATACAGGCAGTATTGCCGTTTCGTTGCGCAACCGTGACTGGATTTCGTCGAGAATCCATTTGAGCCTATATCGGGTTTACCCACAGTGAGTATAGAAATATCGGATTCCAGTGTGTATTTTCAGCTTTATTTTGTCAAAATCTTCTCTGTAAATTTCGGTGAAGACTTTTCGTTTTTTTGTGTACTGAACGTTTAATACTGAATACAGTTATTCATGTGTTGTTTTTTTCACTGCCAGATCAGAATCGTTTCTTTTTACTTGAATACTTTTCATTTAATGTAATTTGATTTCAGGGGAAAGGCGTCATGATTTTATTGTAACTGTTTTAATGGAATTAAAATGTTTTAATGATATTAGCAAAAAGATGAGTGCAGTTGAGTTTGGACTAAATTCGATAGTTGGATATGAATTAATGTTATTAGCTGTTGTGCAAGTGGCTCGTGCGCAGGGTGAGCATGTCGCTATAGAAGTATTTCAAACTGGTGTGTGTAAGATTGGTGACAATGACCTTGTCGTTTGGGGTCGGGACTACCACGGGTGTATCGATGAATGTCGTGCACGTGACAATTGTCAGGCAATTAACGTGCACGTACAATTGGGAATGTGCCGAATGCATGCAATGGAAGATGACAAATTTACATATTGTGATGATGCAGGACTTGTTTTTTCTGAAAAGAAAAATTGGATTCAGGTGAGTTCACACGTCTTTAGTGAGTTCAGTACCACGTACTCAACGTCAAACATATGTCACACTGAAATAATACTCCGTAGACACATGGCACCCAGTTATATTATACTGACACAGGGGGTCAAATAATTTCACTTTTATGTTGAACGCAAAGCAAAGGTGCTACATGCACCTTTTCATATGACATCTTTGATGTGATCGAACAACCCACGACCTCCCGCATGAGATACGGACACTCACTTCAACACCGCCGCGGTCGATAGAAGATTAAAATAAATACAAACGCTTAATGTTTCATTATTTCTTGGTAAGTATTAGCTCTTTTCGAAATATATTATGTTCGTGACTATTAGTGGTTAGTCTCAGGACACATCTATTTTTTCCAGATTCTTTTTTTTCTTCTTCTAGGTTTCAGACTCTTATGATGTCGTGAATGCTTTCTATTTTAGGGAATTTGTTTGTATTGAATATTTACATTATTTGCTATAAAATGAGTTTACATTCTATTTACTACATGTCTGCCCGCAGAGATTGCTACATGAAAAGCACGTTATTAAACGTGCTAATTATTATTAAAGGACATTTACTTTACCATGTGTAACCGACTAAACACAACATATACTACTGGTCGGCCATCTTTGATAAAAGATCCAAAATCGATGGGATATGGTCAAGTGATGTGAATATAATATCAGAAAGAATACTTCTTTGGCAGAAGTTGTGCCCTTTATATCCGAAAAGTCTGATACAATTTAATTCAAAGTTTTTATTTTTATGTCAATCAATTGGTCCATAGAACAGTCCATTTATCCAGCCCAGCGAGTGCAGACGAGTCATCATTTCTGGAAAAAAAGAAACCATTTTATCATATCGATAGATACCACAGTTTAATATTTTCGTTACTCCACTGGTGGTATAATATGCAAACAACGTCACTCTACGTCACACACAGTGCACCCGATTGTGGGATGACAATACAGTCGAATGTGAGTTATGTGATACATAGAATATCAAATTCCAAGCCGTCGTATCATTTCATTTTTGCCAGCTCGTTTAATAAATTGAATAATTAATTATACGAATATAAGATTCTTTTTATATACACATACGGATGAGATTGAACCTATCACTATATTTTTAAACATCATGGACATATAAACATGTCCAACATGTCCAAGTCAGCTCTAAGAGATATATATGTTGTTGTTGTTGCAGAAAACCCTATCTGGTTGTGACCATGCCAATTGTACCCACCCACAAACATGTAAAGTAGCCGATCATGGATATTACTCTGCTTCCTGTTTTTTCGCAGGTTAGTTTGTTTTATTGGCATTCTCAAACTGAATGTCAGAAAGGCCTTATATTAGGATGATGAATATTCGCCACATAGTGTCTGTGTAAAGATCGCCATTGCACACAGAGTCCAAAATAATTATCTAGCACTGTTTATTTAAAGACATATTTTCTAACGGTACCTGGCCTGGAATTCACCAACCTACAGACTATTCTTAGACTTGAGCTCAAGTACTAAAAATTCGTTCACAAATATTTCCATGACCTTCAAAGATAAGCAATCGTAAGAAGTTGCTATTTATTAGTATGCATGCATCATATTTATTTATACATAGCAACTTGTTATGAACGTCTATTTTGTAAACTTATCGAAATAATTGTGATTGAAATTTGCATACTTGAGCTTAAGTCTAAGAATATTCTCAAGAATTGTTGGTGAATTCAAAGCCAAGGTGAATTCAAGGCCAAGGTCTGAAATTCACCATCATTCTTCAGACTATTCTTAGACTTGAGGTCAAGTACTCATTTTCTTTCAAAATATTCCCAAGACCTTCAAAGATGAACACTCCCATGCAGCTGATGCTTATATTTATACATGGCAGTTAATTATGGACGTTTATACTTAAATTTACGGAAACATTTGTGATTTTAATTTGTATATTTGGGTTTAAGAGTAAGATTATTCTAAGAATATTCTCAAGAATAGTTGGTGAAATCAAGGCCATGTCAATGAAAAAGCATTAAACGTTTGCTCGTTTGCTTGTTTACCGCTAACATGCAACATGACTGATTAGCTCAGGTATATGAATTACGGCCCGATTACAGTATGTTTTCTTTGAATAGCATTGTTTTATTGAATATAATCTAGCGTATCTAGGGTATAGCTGACTAATACGTGACTAATACGTGACTAATACGTGACTAATACTGACTAATACGTGACTAATACGTGACTAATACGTGACTAATACTTGACTTCACATTCATAAAGAACAGAAAAGCTTACAATTAAGCTATTACTAAATGCAAAACTTGGTTGATAATTCTTAATTGCACCTCGCACAAAATCCTAGGAAGTTAGAGCGGTCACATGATGACTCTCTATTATTCTATAGTGGGTCAGTAGATTACATAGAGGGTCACTAAAACAATATGGACTACAATTCCATTTCACCGTTTAAATCATTTGCAAATAGTTCTTTAAGGCGTTAGTAACAAACATTATAAGTAAAATTAATCATGTTTTTAAACTGTACCGGTCGTGACGTCAATGTCATGACGTCAAATTGAGCGTCTCAATGACGTTGACTTCCATTAACATGGGTTAAATATCGGTGTTTGCCTTAAAAAAGGTGATCAGTTATTGGGTTTGTTAGCCTCGCCCCATGTACATATTACTGACCCCACATATCTCTGTAGGGGTTCAGTAACAAACCCAATATCTAATAATGTATTAAAACAAAATAATAAAAAACGAAACTAATGATAATTCTGCTTCTATTGTTCAATATGTTTACTTCATACACACTCACTTAATCGGTGGTACTGCATTCGGAGGGCCTCATAATATGACACAAAATTGAATAACACCATTTGCTCCTGCTGGTGTATGTCTGATAGTGATTTAAAGTTATCTATAAAAAATTTCAGATCCTTAAAGAGCTACATCCTAACGGTACTTGGTCATTTAAAAGCGTGAAACGTCAGATGTATATATATGTATATATCCGTATAAGTAAAAGTAGATATAAAAGTAAAACAGGAAATGTAGCATTCAAAGATCACAGTCAACCAACACATGCACAGGAAATGTAGCATTCAAGGATCACAGTCAACCAACACACGCACAGAGAAACAAACAATACTTACAATTTAATAAAAGGCAAAATATGACATAACAAACATGAAAGAGTTGACAATAGGACTACCTTGGGACGGTCATCGGCAAACAAGACCGATGAGGGTATAAACCAGGTTCTAGGGTGCACCAAACCTCACTCGTACCCTACTGTACATGTTATCCCAATAAAGCGGACCGTGTAATAAATAAAGATATCCCCGCCAGGTTATACTCACAAACAAACAAAGCAGCATTAATAGGCAATATAATTATAACACTCAAATGATCATGTATTTATGAATATTACTATATAACTTAACTAGATGTATTGGCATGATGCATATATAGAATCTTGATCTTTATTCACTATGTAACAGAGTGTTATTCACTATGTAACAGAGTGTCCACTTCTGCCAGTTCCGATGAGTGGGAGGACAGCAGGAAACAAACGGTCTATTGGTGCACGAATATGTTACAGCTGTGAGGTGGGGTACTACAGACTAAACGGATCACGTTGTTTCCAGTGTGAGGAAGGAAGAGTATGGAATGGGACTGTACCAGTATGTGGTATGTAGTTAAAAATAAAGACGTGTCTAACGGAATGGGACTGTATTAATATGTGGTATGTAGTTAAAAGTATAGAGTTTAATAACCAGTGTTTTTGAGATACGCGAAATATCTCCAGAGGTAGAGAAATGGCCCGAATATAAGAACGAGTGCGGAGCACGAATTCTTATATCGGGGCCATTTCTCTACCGAGGGAGATATTTTCAGTATCTCAAAACACTGGTTATTAAACTATATATTACATAATTTAAAATGATATTTTATTAAAATTTCTTATGATTTCTTGCCTTTTTACACCAGTTTGCACGAGAACGTCAAGACGACGTTACGTCATACAAACAAAACAAGTGGAACCGGAACTCTTCGTTAATTTCCGTAATCGTTATTTCCTAGTGGCGGAATCCGACGACGACGTCCGTAAAACAATCGGGACGTCATTTGGCCAATCGGAACTCTTCGCCAATTTCCGTACTCGGGAATAGTAACGGAATCCGACGAGGCAGTTCCGATTGGTCATTTGGCGTTCCCGCCACTGACGGAAAAGGCCGAGCAATGTTCCGTACTGGGAAATATCTCCCACTGGGAGATATTTTCAAGTAGAGCAAACGAGTAGATATAGCTTCTATTCCCAGTATTTCCTATATAAATCACAGACAAATATGTAATATAAAGACGTGTCTAGCGGGAAACTGTGATTCAGTATGTCTGATTTAGTCTTCCTTGGATTAAAAGATGAGTTCATACCCTTTTTAACTAGTCCCTTTATATAATACTAAAAGGGGATCCACTGGAAGCAACGCACACACATAAGAGACAAAGGTAGCAGAGACTCGGTTTTATTGAGTCTGTTCATGAGAGGTAATATAGGGTGCAACACCTTTTACACCCCTAGCACGGTTCCGCCGGCTTAAGCGGTATTCTGCTTGCTAATTAGTAGTACAAACACTGTTCTTGTCTTGGTTGCCTTCTGTAAGTACGTCTTCTTTAAGTTTCTCTGATTTTTAACAGTTATTCCGTAATCACGCTTCCATAACAATACAAGTCTTGCCACATTCTTCCGCCATTTTTGTTCGATTTATTGTAGTAGAGATAACTTTAATATTTACAAATTGGTATTAATACTATTGGAATATTAAAGCAGTTGTTTTACAGTTTATTTGAACATTATTTAAACTCAACAAATACATGTTATTAGCGAAGCAAGTTGTATCTCGTTTGCAATATTGCATTTAACATTACTGAAAAAGTAGATATAAAAATCGAACAGAAAAAGTAGCTTTCTAGGACGACAATCAACCACAAAGACACACAGAAACAAAGAACAACTTTAAAGATGTATAAAAGGCCAAATAAGACATCACAAACATAAAAGGGTTGTCAATAGGACTACCGCCTTGGAACGGTCAGTGGCAAACAAGCCGCTTGGGGTTAAAACCAAGTTTAAGAGTGCACCAAACCTCACTCTTACCCTATTGACATCCCAATAAACGGGACAGTGTAAATAAAGAAATCCTCGCCAGGTTATAATCTCTAACAAACAAGGCAGCATTAATAGGCAATGTAAGTAAAACACATAAATGATCTTGAATATATAATATGAAGGAAATAAACGCATAGAAAGCCACAAAGTAAGTACTCAATGACTTGGTAGAAGCCAGAGCAACAAAACAAGACAACATTAAAGTTGTTTTTAAGACTTAATTTAAACATATAATTATGTAAAGGGGTCGGGCTATAAGTTCTGTTAACACTAGTTACTGTTCTATATATATTATATTATTTCTTCGAAAGATTATTGGTTTGTTGTGAACGCAACAAACCAACTGAAGTTTAAAAGTACACATAGCATCTGATTGTCATGCAAAATAAATATGGGGTCAAAACGAAGTATCTTTAATTCAACCAGATATTGTGTTTACCTATAGAACATGCGTTAGTTGGAACACAAATACAACCATACCTTGTGTTTTCCTATAGAACATCCTTTATTTGGAAAACAAATACAACCAGACTTTGTGCTTTCTTATAGAACATCCGTTATTTGGAAAACAAATACAACCAGACATTGTGCTTTCCTTCAGAACCTCCGTTATTTGGAACACAAATACAACCATATATTGTGTTACCCTATAGAACATCCGTTATTTGGAACACTAATAAAACCAGATATTTTCCTTACAGAACATCCGTTATTTGGAACGCATAAATAAAACCAGATAGTGTGTTTCCCTATAGAACATCCGTTATTTGGAACACAAATACAACCAAACCTTGTGTTTACCGTTATTTGGAACACAAATACAACCATATAGTGTGTCTACCTATAGCACATACGTTTTTACCGTTATTTGGAACACAAATACAACCAGATATTGTGTTTACCTATAGAACATACGTTATTTGGAACACAAATAAAGCCATACCTTAAGATTACCGTTATTTGGAACACAAAAAACAACCAAACCTTGTGTTTACCGTTATTTTGAACACAAAGACAACCAGATATTAATTTACCTATAGAACATACGTTACTTGGAACACAAATACAACTAGATAATGTGTTTCCGTATAGAAATGCATTATTTGGAACGCAAATGTGACCGAACCTTGTGTTTCCCTATAAAACATCCGTTATTTGGAACAAAAATACATCAGATAATGTGTTTCCCTATAGAACGTGCGTTATTTTGAACACAAATACAACCAGATAATGTGTTTCCCTATAGAATATCCGTAATTTGGAACGCAAATATAACCGATCCTTGTGTTTCCCTATAAAACATTTTTGATTTGGAACACAAATACAACCAGATAATGTGTTTCCCTATAGAACATCCATTATTTGGAACACAAATACAACCAAACATTGTGTTTCCCTATAGAATATCCGTGTTTTGGAATACAAATAAAACCAAATAATATGTTTCCCTATATAACATTCGCTATTTGGAACGCAAATATAACCGAACCTTGTGTTTCCTTATAGAACATCCGTTATTTGAAACACAAATACAACCAGATAATGTGTTTCTCTATAGAACATCCATTTTTTGGAACACCAATACAACCAAACATTGTGTTTCCCTATAGAAAATCCGTTATTTGGAACGTAAATATAACCGAACCTTGTGTTTTCCTATAGAACATTCTTTATTTGGAACATAAATACAATCGAACCTTGTGTTCCCCTATAGAACATCCATTATTTGAAATAAAAAGACAATCTGACCTTGTGTTTCCCTATAGAACATTCTTTATTTGGAACATAAATACAATCGAACCTTGTGTTCCCCTATAGAACATCCATTATTTGAAATAAAAAGACAATCTGACCTTGTGTTTCCCTAAAGAACATTCTTTATTTGGAACACAAATACAACCGAACCTTGTATTTCTTCATAGAACATCCGTTATTAGGAACACAAATAAAACCAGATAATGTGTTTCCATATAGAACATTCGGTATTTGGAACGTAAATACAAGCAAACATTGGGTTTCCCTATAGGAAATCCGTTATTTGGAATTAAAATACAACCTAACCTTGTGTTTCCCTATAGAACATCCGTTATTTGGAACACAAATACAATCTGACTTTGAGTTTCCCTATAGATAGAATATCCGTTATTTGGAACACAAATACACTGGCAATAAGCTGTGTTAGCACACAACGAAATGCAGCAACAGAACTATCGGGATTATCTTGAGTTGACATTTTATTTACCAATTTCTACATGTTAATTGTGTTAGTGACATGTCGAAGTTATCGCTGCATATTTATACTAATGGAAAACTGTGCTTTTATTTTTCAGTTGAACCGGTTTGTTATGTTGATGCTGAGACTGGGTGGGTCGCTAACACCGTCCTAAATTCACGTTATCTTCTGGCAACAGATGCTGGGAAGATGCCCTTAGACCCCGCATCGGTAATGTTAATACTTTCATGTGACATCTATTTTTAAAGGGACACACGACAATCTTGATAAAGCTTGATACACCGTCTACGATGTTTTTTATTCTTTTTTTTTTCAGTTAAATTATAAATATTTAATATTTACTAAAAATTATTATTACTTTTTGGGTAAATTTCGCTGGTTCAACATAAACGTTAAAGTATCTATCCCGCCAACAACAGCCACATTTTACAACATATTTACATAGATTCTAAACTTATTGACGAGGATGTATATATATAATTTAAATTGTTATTTTATATATAATTCCTTTTGTTTTTTGATATCCTTGGATTATTGATTAAAATGTGTGATTTATATGAGCTATGATTAATTAAGGAGTAATTAAGGAGTATTGAAAATTAAACTATAAGTGAGTGTGTAGAAGTGTGTGTAACCTGTCATGTGATTATAACTATGTATTACAAATTATGTATGTAATGATGAGAAACTGTAAAAGTTTAAGTCAATAAAGTATCTATCTATCTATCTATCTATCTATAATTTATATATTTTGAGAATTCAAATTCTACAGACATAAATGGCTTGAACCAACCAGGCCAAAACCAAAAACTGGAGCGTCCAATGAAGAATTACCAACTCATAATTATTTTACGCATATTCAATCACGGTTATTTTAAGAAACTGTGAAAAAAAAATCTATACTTTTAATCCGCACATATACATTAGTATATGACCTGGACACCTGGATAAACTTTGATAAACAGTTTTATAGCGTAATTTTGCCGTTATTTGAATTTCTTTAACGACATGTGGAAATACAATTTAATTTACTAGAATATTATGTTAAGAACAATGGTAAAGTGTCGCAAAATTTGGAGACAGGTCGCTTAAACGTAGATAAAAAGGTGGAACAGGATATGTAACATTCAATGACTAAAATGTATCACAAATACGCATAGAATCAAACAACAATAACGAAGATAAATAAAAGGCAAGGTATCACATAACAAACATAAACGGGTTGACAATAGGGCTACTTCCCTGGAACGGTTAGCGGCAAAACAGGCCCCTGGGAGTTTAGACAGGTTTAAAGGTGCACCAAACCTCACTCCTTCCCTATTGTCATCCCAATAAAAAGATACTGTGTACATAAAGAAATCCCCGCCAGGCTATATCCTCTAACAAGCTAGGCACCGTTAAAAGACAATAAACGTAACACGAAGATGATCATGTACATATGAATATAGCATTCCTATAAAGCCACAAAGCAAGTACTAAACATGTTATACGCTTTAATAGGCACTACTGCGTTTCTTGAAATGTTTTGAAGTATGCATATGTACTGCTCTATATGACTAACTATACTATATCTTATGTATTTACATGCCAAGCAGTGTGGCTGGGATTTCTTTACTTCCATTGTCCCGTTTAATTTAGGATAAAAATAGCGTTAAAGTGAGCTTAGGTGCTACCTAGAAGCTAGTTTAAACGCTCAGCGGCCTTTTGTCACCGACCAATCTAAGGCGGTAATCCTATTGTGTCAACTTTTCACCGACCAATCTAAGGCGGTAGTCCTATTGTGTCAACTTGTCACCGACCAATCTAAGGTGGTAGTCCTATTGTGTCAACTTGTCACCGACCAATCTAATGCGGTAGTCCTATTATGTCAACTTGTCACCGAACAATCTAAGGCGGTAGTCCTATTGTGTCAACCCTTTTATGTTTGTTGTTTCGCATAATTTGCTTCTATTGATAAATCCATGTTCTTTCGTTTGAATGCCCGTTGTTGGTTGTCAGTGTTCTGTGAATGATTAATCATTGTTCGACGTGTATACCGACTTATTCATATGCATCGGCTAATTCTTATTTCCATCACAGTATTAGTGATATCATACTAGACACTAGTAAATCACTCATGCAAACTTTAAAGTTCCTATCCCGCCATCAACAGTCAAATTGTACAACAGATGTACACCGTTTCTAAACCTACTGACGACGATATATATAACTATCATATTTTGAGAACTAAAATTCTATAGACATACTATAAATCGTTTTAAGCCAAACCAAAAAACTGCAACGTCGATTTAAGAGTTACCAACTCGAAATTCATTTTCATTCAAATGTATTTTAAGAACCCGTGAATAAACCTCTATTTTTGATCGACACATATACATTACTGTATGACCTGAACACATGGATAGAGTTGTGATAAACGGTTTTGTAGTGTAATTGTGCAGTCATTTGGCGGGTTAGTTTCTTTAATAGAAATGTGTCATTTTAATATAAACGTGGTTTATACACTCATACAGAGGCATGCATTTTATTAAATGAAGCATTGGAAGTCCGGTAATGATTAATATATTTCTTTCCAATGTTAATGGCTTTTTTTACATAAAACAATGATATAGCACTTAATGAGATGTGTCAATACTAATTTGTTATCACATGAAAGGGTGTTATTTTCCAGTTCTATATCATTATTGCTTATTTCTAAATGTTTCCCTGACTGTTGTCAATAAAAACTGCAACACACAAAACAAGAGGTCCAAATGGCACTGAGTGTCTCACCTGAGACATTTTGCAAAGAGAAAAAAAGTAGTTACCAAGTGCAGTTGATTATTAGATTGAACACTTTGTACGACATAAGGTAAAAAAAACAGGGAACAGCCATTTCTGACCCTAGGAACTTCATTTGTAAAACTTTTGTAGTCTAGGAATTGACGATCATTTATAATAAAACTGTCAAAATCTCTTCAGCGGTTCTTGAGAAGAAGATGTTTTAAGGTGTTGACCATGTGTGGTAATGGCGAATGGCGGCCATCTTGGATGTTGCACTGCCCTCATTTGTAAAAATTTGGAAGTCATTGACCTCAGTATCGTCCATGTGCAATTTTGTTAAAATTGTCCTAGCAGTTTCTGAGGAGATGTTGTTTATCCCCCCACCCCCACCCCCCACAACTTCCAAACGACCCTCCCCAACGTCGGCCATCTTGGATATGGCGTTGCACTAATTTTAACAAATTTGAAAATCATTGACCTAAGGATCATCCATGTGAAGCTTGGTCAAAACTGATCAAGCGATTTTGGAGAATAAGATTTTTGTTTTAAAGATTTTCCTATATTATCCTATGTAAAAGTGTGACCCCGGGGCGGGGCAAGATATAACCAAGGATCACCATTTGAACAAAATGTGTAGCGGACCATACGTTAATGCTACATACAATATAGGAGAGATCTACATCTTGTGCTTTTAGAGAAGAATATTTTTTAAATTCCCTATATGATTCTATGTAATATATGTAAAATCTCCATATAAACATTTTGGAACACCGGGGAACCGCCACTTTTGACCCTAGGAACTTCGTTTGTACAAATGTTGTAGTCTACGAGTTATACATATATATAAATAAAAACCGTCAAAATCTGTTCAGTGATTCTTCGGCGGGAATTACCCAGTTCGGCCGAACGGACCTTATTGTCTTCAACCGGAATGTCAACGCTCAGACTTACGTGCAGAATGTCCTGGCGCCTGTCGTCGTGCCCTTCATGAACCAACACTACCAAGGGCACGGGACGTTACAGCATGACAATGCCCGTCCGCACACGGCACTCCATACGCGAAACTTCCTCGCCGCGAACAACATCAACGTGCTCGATTGGCCTGCCATGTCGCCTGCCATGGCACCAATTGAACACATGTGGGACGAACTCAAGAGGAGGATCTACACCCGGGCACCAGCGCCACAGACTGTGGCACAGCTCCAACAGGCAGCCATGCAGGAGTGGCGGAATATCCCACAGGCAGTAATAGCCCGAGTTATCACCTCAATGCGCCAGCGATGCCAAGCACTCATAACAGCAAGGGGAAGTTACACCAGATACTGAACTTGTGACTTTGGAACTGATAGTGATGGTGTTTGAACTGTTGCAATTCTGAAAGTTAAGGAGGCACTACCTATATCTACGCGATTTTTAATGTAAAATATTAAATACTCAATATTAGTGCATTTATATGTATACAAAGCTATTTTATGAGTATTCTAAGAAGAAACATGGTTCGTATTCCAGTTCTGTAAATTATTAATTATGATCAAATCAATATCTTGAATAAAATGCTGCCCAGCCGTTTATTCCTGCCGGAGAACTACGAGTTTTTACGGATTTTCTCGGACATGCGCAATGCGATTACAAACTATTCGGCGCAGTTCCAAACGAATCGATCGGAACTCTTCGCTAATCAGCGGTTCTTGAGAAGATTTTTTAAAGATTTTGACCATATATGGTAATGGTGCCGCAGTAGCTATCTTGGATGTCGCATTGACCTAATTTGTACAATTGCCCAAGGAGAAGTTGTTTAAGCAAGAGTTAACGGACGACGGATGGACGGACGGACGGACAAAATGCGGTCACGATAGTTCACCTTGAGCCTATCGTGAGCAATATTCTTGCTGTATAAATGCTTTGTTCTGGCATGAAACGTTTTTCATCAATAACACATATCTATTGTAATTGGCATCCAATGCGGTATGTATGGATTAAACTGGTGTCCAGTTTAAAACAACACAATGCCATTTAATTTTACGTCCTAGCACGACGGTGTTTGCTTACAGCAGTGAGCTCAATGCTTTACTTGATAGTACTGTCACACTGGAATATCACACCTTAGGCACATGCCGTGACACTTCCGTTTACGGGTATTTCTTGATCGTCATAATTATATATCGTTACATTTTACCGTAATGTTTAATAATTGTTTTTTATAATTCATTTTCATCCGTTTTAGGGCACAATATGATCTATTTCATTCGTTTTTTCGTTTGTTCTCGTTCGTTCGTTCGTTCATTCGCTCGTTCGTTCGTTCGTTCATTCATTCATTCATTCATTCATTCATTCATTCATTCATTCATTCATTCATTCATTCATTCATTCATTCATTCATTCATTCATTCATTCATTCATTCATTCATTCATTCATTCATTCATTCATTCATTCATTCATTCATTCATTCATACATTAATTCATTCATTCATTTATTCAATTCATTCATTCATTCATTCATTCATTCATTCATACATTCATTCATTCATTCATTTATTCAATTCATTCATTCATTAGTTCGTTCGTTCGTTCGTTTTATCGTTCGTTCGTTCGTTCGTTCATTCATTCATTCATTCATTCATTCATCCATTCATTCATTCATTCATTTATTCAATTAATTCATTCATTCATTTATGAAATGTTCATATGATTTTATCCGAGAATCTGAAGAACTGGTTTTCCCGAGTACATGTCAGTTTTG
Source organism: Cyrtodaria siliqua (assembly GCA_037043455.1). Classification (NCBI taxonomy): domain Eukaryota; kingdom Metazoa; phylum Mollusca; class Bivalvia; order Adapedonta; family Hiatellidae; genus Cyrtodaria; species Cyrtodaria siliqua. The sequence goes on along the minus strand of JAWPHD010007819.1, from coordinate 77,065 downwards.
ATTTTATGTTTCATGCAACAGGATTTCTGTACTGGATTTAACAGCCATTTACTCTACCTGGAAACTGAGGATGAGGTCGATCTGGTGACAGACTACTTGGTGACAACTGCAGGGGAGGGTAATGGTTTTTAACCCTTTCGCCACCAAATTTCAAATGTCGTCTGCTAAAATTCAAATTGAAAACTTCCGGATATATTTTATATTTAAAGAGTTATGAAAAACATTCTTAGTGAGTGGTGAACAGTGTAAACCCTGATCAGCCTGCGCATAGTGTGCATGTGGATTTGGATCTACACAAGTTAAAAAATCAAAGTTTTCGACTATGGCAGCGAAAGGGTTAACACAATTGTATGAACTGTTACAGAACTGATACTTGTACATGTAAACATAAATGTATTATTAAATTCGTAGAAGTATTTTTTATTATTTCATCTTTATACATGAAATATTATCTTGCTTTAAAGAAATATATGTACTCTACAATTACTTCTTTGTTATGTCTAAATGTTCTTATAGAAACCCCTCATAGTAAATCTTGGAAAAAAAAACATTCGGCAGTAAAATGAGCAGCAAAATTTATTAATCCAGTATCATTTTGAGTTTAAAACTGCTGTAATCTAATGAAGTAAAACGTTGATTTTTTGCAGACAAAAAAGCTTTCAATATTTCGCCGTTATTCTACCTTTTATATTCATGCAGTAAACACAGAAAATTAGAAATATGCCAGAACAAATTGCTTTAAACTATCCAAATGCGTATCAATACCGATTTTTGTAAATATGCAATCAAGAGTCCGTGTATCTCTTCAAACAGTACTGTTACAAATCCAAGAGCTTACTATTTCTGACCTCAGCCTTTCTCGCTTTTATAACGTTGCATTGCTTTTATATACAACATATGACGTGTTTGTTCTTCGTTCATTTACAGGGAAAAGTGTTTGGCTTGGAATGACAGATAGAATAACAGACGACGATTGGTGGTGGGGAACCAGCAGCCGTGTTATAACAGACAACTGGGGGACCGGGCAGCCTCGTCCTATTGCGTTAAATTGTGCAATAATGAACAGTGGCGATATGTATAAATGGAAAAATGTCAATGGCTTCAAAACACGTCAATATGCACTGTGTGAAAAAGATTAAAATACCGAGAGCTCACCATGAACCTATTGCATATCATTTTGTATTTACATATAGTTAAATAGTATTATAACTAAATGTATTCATTGATGTTTATCTGCAATATTGTCTTGTCGTGCCCTTAATGGTTTATTCTCTTGTTGCTCTGTCTTATGCCAAGTCATTGAGTACATTCTTTGTGGCTTTCTAGGCTATTGTGTTTTGTATTTATATATACACGAGCATCTTTGTGTTTTACTTATATTACCTATTAATGCTGCCTTGTTGGTTAGAGAATAGTTCATGGCGGGGATTTCTTTATTTACACTGTTCCGTTTGATTGGGATGCCAGTAGGGTAAGTGTGAGGTTTGGTGCACCCTAGAACCTATTTTAAACCCCCCGCGACCTATTTTGCCACTGACCGTTCCAAAGCGGTAGCCTTATTGTCAACCCTTGTGTGTTTGTGATGTCTTATCTTACCTTTTATACATCTCTGTATATAGTTGTTCTTTGTTTCTTTGTGGGTTTGTGGTTGACTGTCGTCCTTGAATGCTACTTTTCCTTTTCGATTTTTATATCTAATTTTAGGTACATTATATATATATATATATATATACTGAAAGGAAAAAGAAAGGCATAATAAATAAATTCCCTTACTACACTATTAGATACACCTAATTCTATGTAATATTCCAGATATATCAACGTATTTTGTACAAAAAGGGTCTACAGCTAATTACAGAAAGGACTCTGTCATGTAGTAGACCTTTTAATCAAAATATACTTTGTTACAGGAAATTCATAAATGTTGAAGTTTCGCTTGAAAAAGTTAAGCCATTTCAGTATTGTGTTTAATGTTAAGAGATTGCAACGTTTAAAACCTAAGTTTGGTCAAATGCTTGAGCCAAATGCGCATTTTGTCGAAAATAAAACTTTAAAGAAGTAACCATTGGTGTCTTCGGTGCAGTTTAAACCTTCTTTCCGAAAGGACATGCCTAATGTCGACCTGTACCATTCGATTAGCAGTAGCATATTAAACATACAATATATAGAAATACCCAGTATGCGTTTCTTTTTCCCTTTCAGTATATCTTTCAGTATATATAGAGTATAGGTCTACGTACTCCTCAAAATAAGTTAAGGACGGCAAGAATATTTTTCCATATTCTTACCAGTAAAATTGAATACATACCATTTTTAAACGGTTACACAAAATGCGTAAGCAATGTTGCATTAAACTTGACATTGTCTGGTCTTCTGCATTAGATGAAATAACAAAGCGTTGATATAAATAGTTCTGTTAATTAAAAAGAGTCCAACATTTTTGATAATTTCTAAAAATCATTAATTTGCCCCAAAACAACAATACTAAAAGTTTTAATATATTTTGTTAATTTATTCATTACATTTAACCATTACCAATGGAACTATGGACGCGAAATTTTAATTTCCCCCGAAATTGACTAAACTTTGACAGTTTAAATGCATACACCGAATAGTTTTGAAAAACGCTGATTTTTTATCCTATCCAAAATGGAGTAAATTTTCAAGACCTAGTTGCATATTTGGCACTGCACGCTTATCTGTAGAGTTATTCTAAAGAATATGGTGACAGATGTTTGTTAAGGGATCAATAATCATGAAAATAATATACACAAAATCACATTTTTGGGTGACAAAAAGCATTTTATTGAACTTTCAAAATCTGAATTTTCCAAAAATATATTTGGTGTAAAATGCGCCCAAAGAATACAGAAACACGAAACATTTTCCATTTTTGAATTGCAATGTGTATTTAAACTTGTGTGATGATGCAAACTTTTATCGAAGGGATGGTCCTTAACTTATTTTGAGGAGTATATGTTGCATATCGTACCATCTCACACTTTATTAAATGTAAAGGAACATTAATATTTGCACATTGTGACTAATTTGACATAATTTTGCTCATCGTTAAAGAAACTAACCCGCTTAATGACGGCAAAATTACACTACAAAACCGTTTATCAAAACTCTATCTAGGTATTCATTTTATATAATAATGTATATGTGCCGATTACAAGTATACGTTTATTCACGTTTGTTCGCGGGTTCTTAAAATACCCGTGACTGAATATGCGTAAAATGAATTGAGTTGGTAACTCTTAATTCGACGCTTCAGTTTGAGTTTGATATAAACGTCTTTAATCATCCAGGCCAGCCAGGTTAATGCCGTGTATATCTTGTCCGAGTTTGGATTCTCAAAAAATATTATGTTAGTCATACACTGATAAAAAGTCCTAATTACTCACGTTCATATCTAATATTCTTAGTTTAAATACATTTTAGAATAGTTCTGTGTTAAGTATTATGTTTCGAAAAGTTTGTAAAATATTTATTTTTTGTGTAAATCTAAAGTGTTTACATCTAAGAGAGTTCCTTTTATATGAACATATAAAACACATAACATGAATCAATGTCTGCTATGTTCCGTCTATAACAGCACCTCGGTCTGAGGGTGTCTCGCCCACCGCGGCAAACAGCATATGCATTTTTTTTATTACATTTGTACTTAAGGGTGCCCTCTGGTGAATATCAGAACAGATAGAATTTTTTATTTCCCTGTTTTTTATGAAGACTAACATATTACTAGTTAGTTTCTGGAAAAATAATGATGGGTCGGTGATTTAACTTTTTCGCAAAATTAATCTTTAGTAATACACTCTCACAGTGCGGTTTTAAATTCTGAATCAGCTGCAAATTGTGTATGGCAACTTACATGTGTGTAGTGTGGTTTGCAGAACAGGTATCGATTTTCCGTCTTTTTTAATGTAATAGATCATACTTTAGGACGAAAAATTAAGGGTTGGGGTATTTTTATCACCATCTGAAAAATTAGTACATCCCTTGTCATTACCCCACCCAGTTTACTATAAATTGCATTTTTAAATTTGTGATCCATACAATTTTTCATGATAAAGGAACAGATAACTTTTTGAGATATTTTGTCTACAATATATACAAGACCTGAGTATCAGAATGAAAAAATAAAAATTGGGGGTCGGTGTGCATATAAGAAAGATATTCAATAAAAACTGAGAAAAAAATGTGCTTTTTTAGATTTCGACGAGCTCTGACATATAACGGCATAGGTCTGTAACAAATAATAGGAAAATACTTTTTATTCCTGTCTATGTATATGCTAACACATGTCTTTGTAATAAAGTTTAAATTAAGTGAATATCTTAAATGGTTTTTGAGAAATACCATCTTTTGTACCCCTACCCCCCATTTTGGCTTATGTTAAAAATTGTCAATTTTGGGCACAACATGTGAGGTCAAAAAAAAAATCTAGTTTTTTTTTATTTTTTTGCACTAAAATATCCCTATTGGGCATAAGTTTGTTACTGTATAATTATTTTTTCCAGTTTTATTATAATTTTTGAAATATAACAAATGTAAATTTCCGGAAGTGCAAAAATCCAAAACCTCAGCAGAGGGCACCCTTAAATGATGTCCACCAAATACAACACTTCATATGACCAAGTATCAAATACGGTATCCTGTTAGGGCCATCTTACCATCGCAGCTTACCATCGACTATCGATCTAAGTCGATAGTCGATGGTAAGATGCGATGGTCGATAGTAAGATGCGATGGTAAGATGCGATGGTAAGATGCGATGGTCGATGAAAAGATGCTATGGTAAGATGCGATGGTCGATGGTAAGATGCGATAGTCGATGGTAAGATGCGATTGTAAGATGCGATGGTAGATGGTAAGATGCGATGGTAGATGGTAAGATGCTATGGTTGATAGTAAGATGCGGTGGTAAGATGCGATGGTTAGATGCGATGGTCGATGAAAAGATGCGATGGTAAGATGCGATGGTCGATGGTTAGATGCGATGGTCGATGGTAAGATGCGATGGTCGATGGTAAGATGCGATGGTCAATGGTAAGATGCGATGGTCGATGGTAAGATGCGATGGTAAGATGCGATGGTCAATAGTCCATATCATCGACCATCGCATCTTACCATCGCATCTTACTATCGACCATCGCATCTTATCATCGTATCTTACTATCGACCATCGCATCTTATCATCGACCATCGCATCTTACCATCGCATCTTACCATCGACCATCGCATCTTACCATCGACCATCGACCTAGGTCGATGCCCGATGGTAAGATGCGATGGTAAGATGGCCCTAACAGGACACCGTAATCAAACAAATAAAAGCGAGGAAAATAGTAAAAAGTTAAGTTACTGAGGTTAAGTGGTTTAACCAGGGTGTAGTTTTGGGAAAATAACGCAAAATATGACCTGGACCTTGGTATTATTTGTCATTCAGCGATGTCCAACAATACATATGACCACGTATCAAAGACATAAAGTGAGGCAATGACATAAAGTTAACTGAGGTTAAGTTACCTAACCAAGGTTAAAGGCCCAACTGCCGTATAAAAGTCACTAGATGGAGCTGGGGGAGGTTTTTCATTTAAATTTATACATGGTTAAATCAGGGAGACCTTTTTCAAAATATTTTAAAATTCCATGTCATAAAAAATCAATATTTGGCACAGAAGTAAACTGATATTAAACAAGTGTATTGGTCAAAACAAATTTGTGAAAAAGTATTTCGTATATCTAGTTCTTTTTAAACACAACTGACAGAAATTTGAAAATATAGGGGAGGAGTCTGTGGGGTTATGAACTGAGAAGTGTACACAAATACACGTTGTAGTGTTTACAGCAGACGACAGACATTCAGCTGTGGTAGTGTTTACAGCAGACGACAGACACTCAGCGTTATGGCTTAGAGATATAAGTGTGTGTAAACCTCCGTAGCAGAGTATGTTTGTATAGATATGTGACTATTCATGTGTTCCAGATAACAATTAATCTCTACCATGTTCACATCAGAATCAAAAACATCACTATGCACTTCTATATAAATTGAACATTCCCTCCTCAGGCTAAGTGATGTATGTTCCTTAGTCATAAATATATACAATGTAATTCCTTATCTTATTATCTCCATCATCCATTCCTAAACAATAATTTGTACAGTTATGCTTTATGTCATCCTAACATACAATAAAAAAAAAGTCATGTCCAAATATAGGCATATCTTGTGTACTGCAGTATATATACACTGTTTCTCCAGACCAACTATAATTGGCAATTAATTTTCATTTAACACTGATAAGTTGTCATGAAATATTTGCTAGCAGTGTGAAGTTCTGTTTAGTCATCAGATTACATTTGTAAATGTTTATAGCAATTCTTTTATATATTATACACAGTGCAGTGGATATTAGAGATGAAAATAAAAGGGTAAAACATAAAGTAATAATATTAAAAAACTGTCACAGTTCCAATAAAACAAGCAGAAATTATACTAGTAGTTTGGAGTCATTAGATTGAAAAACTTTACTCCTAACTGATTTGTAAGTACATTTTTCTGTCGTCTGCAAACTCTGCATCTACATATGGTGCTATTTTAGAGTCATTCACTGTAACTGACAGGCCTGTATAGCTGGTGTAATTGATAAGACACACCTCCAATCTCTCCCTACCAGGGTAGGGAATGTTGCCCCTTTAAGTTACCTAAGCAAGGTTAAGTTTGGGGAAAATAAAGAAAACATGACCTTGACCTGGTATTTTGTGTTGTTCAGTGATGTCCACCAATGCCAACAATACATATGACCAAGTATCAAACAAAGAAATTAAAGTTATCAGAAAAAGTTATCCGAGGTTAACTTACCTAACCAAACTGATGTTTAGGGTGAATAACTCAAAACATGACATTGACCTTGGTATTTTTTGTCGTTCAGTGATGTCCACCAATGCCAACAATACATATGACCAAGTATCAAACAAAGACATTAAAGTTATTAGAAGAAGTTAACTGAGGTTAACTTACCTAACCAAACTAATGTTTAGGGTAAATAACTCAAAACATGACCTTGACCTTGGTAATTTGTGTCGTTCAACGATGTCCACCATTGCCAACAATATATATGACCAAGTATCAAAGACAAAAAGTGAGGCAATCACATAAAGTTGACTGAGGTTAAGTTACCTAACCAAGGTTAAGTTACCTAACCAAGGTTAAGTTTGGAAAAAATAAGCAAAATATGACCTTGACCTTGGTATTTTTTTAATCGTTCAGTGATGTCCACCAATGCTAACAATGCATATGACCAAGTACCTGGGTAAATGCAGTTTTCGGTGTACCTAATTCTAAAACATTCCAACTAAAATCATTTTAGCATCATGTTTTACTAGCATTACCACTACAACTGCGTTAGAAATTTTCGAAATCTGCTGAATTACAGTTTCTTGATATTGATTTTAGGGGAAACCTTTTATTTAAACCTCTAGCACACTGACTGGATTTCGATATATCTTGAAAATAAAACAACATTTTGAATTTGTATGAGATGTTTTATTTTTATCTTCGGAACAGCAAGCATTGTGACCTATTGAAAAGTTATTTGTGAGCCGCAGCCAATATGTAAATATAGAGAAATGATGGGCGAACAACCAAGAAAACAACCGCAGACCATCTACAGAGACGATTCCGATGTTAAATTAAATTATAGTGATCAAACGAATGACCGATCTTCCCAATAAAAGAGAACATTGAGGAACAGTAAGAATACATACAAGATACAAACATTGTTTCAGTATACGTTCGATCATTTTGTAGTAAGGAAACTTTTTATATTGAATTTAACACTGATTTCCGTGCACTATTTTACCTATAGTAGTAAACATGCACTCTCCTACGCAAAGTAAGGATATGTTGAATGTTACAAAAGTTATTTTATTATAATATACATGTATATCTCCAACTGAACATGTTAATTTTTATTTTATTTGTTAATGGGCATTTGTATGTTACCAATAACCCACTCAACCGACACGGAAATTAAGCATAAAAAGCAGCATTGTTATGGTAGAAATTAATACATCAACAATGGTTGACGCTTCAGTATGTTAACAGGCACGCTTTCTCCTGCCTGATTTCTTCATTATGTTGTTGGTTGCGCCCCAACATATGCTCGATCCTGGACCAACTCCATACGGTTTATCGACATGACCGGCTTTCATCAGATCAGATATAGTTTTGCCACTCGTAGCCTTAGAACCCCTGCTTTCCCATCTGAAATAAACCATGTGATTATATTAAACACATCTAAATGAGAACAAAATATTGCTAACGTGCACCCTTCTATAACACAATAAAAACTTTTAGGTATACAACTAGTTTAGAAATTCAGTTTTATTTTATGATGTGTGACTATTATTGCAATTAGTAGTCTTGTTTTAAACATATTTATGATGAGTAAGAGTACATATTGATTTATGGTTGAATGAACTGTGGATAAATGCGGATAATTGCAAGTGAATACTTCACAATTCCATGATTTAATAAGCAAAAAGACAGACCTATTCATGTGTTAACTATTGTTATGTTTGAATGATGTAACAAATACTTGTAGAACAGCTACTAAAAATACTGTCAACTTGAGCTACTCAAGCCCGAGTCAAGGTCATGTCATGTATTGCAACTTAGATTAATCATTCTCGATGGCTTCCTGGGTAGAACCAGTACTAAACAATGTGGATTAATTATCTTGCTCAAGGATAAATAACGTGGCCGCGGCGAGGATCGAACTCACGACCTTTGGATCTGGAGTTCGGCGCACTACCACTGGACCACGCACTCCACAATTAGTAGTCTTGAAATCGTATTATAGTATGATGTACAATTTTTTATAGAAATAAACAAAAGTGCTGTAGATTTTAGATTCAGCAGTTAAACAGAAATGAAAAAAGTATTTAGAATGGAAGAAGACAAGATATTGTCGGATACACATTTATAAAAATTGAGCAAAGAGAAGCTCTGCAATTGAAAAAACAACATGAACTCAAATATGTTGGACTAACCAAAACTCAACAGAAAATAATGAATGATATAACACTGGCGCCCATTCTATTTGGGTATCCATATCATTTAACATCATGTTGTGCCGTGTGTTGACCGTAAAACATCTCCCCGTACTTCCAATCAATATTGTTATCTCTTCATCCCACAGGGATTGTATCACACTCATATGTGTGTTTTATCCTTAAACACATGTGTTTCTTATTTATGCGTGTGTTTGGTCGACCGTGGTCCTTGAATGCTACATTTCCTGTTCGACTTTCGACTTTTATATCTACTTGTACAGAATAGTTTTACAGATTTAATTTCATTCATGCTTAAAACATTAATCCAATATTTTTTCATGTTAATATTTGGTATAAAATGCTACTAAATTCTCCTTAAACAAATCATTTTGCGTGGTCTTTTTAATATACAGAGGTTTGTTTTGCAGACTTTTAAATGAACGCTGTCTATACTATTTGTCTATGTAAACCTTCAAATCTGACTAAAGTAATTAAAATAAAATAAGGGAAACAAGGTTATAAAGATAATTCAATTGATGATTCGTTAGAATACATGCTAATTTGCATATACATTTAAAAATGCCATTTGACCTTGACTCGCAAGTGTCCTGCGGGAAATGAACCACCAGTTTTTAAATACTGCTATTTAATCATTTAACATGTCAAGGTTACATCATAAGCAAAAATTAAATGTCTAGGTAGTGTTCCGCTTTCTCAACAAAAAACAAGAACAGCAACAGCAAATTATGTTTTTGGTGAATTTACCATCAGTTGCAAGATTTCACAATATTCGCTTAACAAGTTAAATTAATGCTGTAGTTCTTCAACAGTATTTGCACATCAACATACTATAACATGAACATTCATAGATTCCAGTAAGACCTTTGCTTAGAAAGGTATATTCTAATTTATTTATTAACACCACAAACAAAACTGGGGAAAATATTTCTCCCTGGCGTACACACAATATATACTGTTATAATCATTTTTAGTCTATCAGAAATTATACACAAACATATTGTGATCATTTTGCTGAACATATTCTTCATACTAGGTAATGTTGACAAGGTTTGTTTGCATAATGTTTTGGCTATGGTAATGCTTTAGATCTTTAAACAATGTCTTACTGGCTTGACATATGCTTTGCATCTGCTACAACGGTGCTTGATGCTTTCCCATATCCTGGACCTTTGTGTATCAACCAGCGGCCTCCGTCCCGAGTAGTGGCGACAACTCCAGTGTGCTTAACTCCCATCTTTCCTAGTACACCTGACAATGGCCTGGAATTTGAAACCCAGAAGTGATTTTATTGAACAATACATTATCTCAAATTAGACAATGTCATAGTTTTTTCCAATATGTAACTATGTTTGCATAAATTTCAATATCTTGTAAACAAAAGCTGATGATACAAGATTCACTACAAAAGTTCAAGACCAGTATCAGGGAATGAAAAAAAAGGAGATTTTACTAAAAATAAGGACAATAAATAATACGTAAAAAGTTACATTTAATTTACCAATACTAATTCGCAAAAAGCGACAACAACATACATACATAAGACATATATAACGTACAAAAAGTCAAAATGGTAAACGTACAGTTTACATTATTGCCAAAGCAACAACATATGCGAAATTGTTATTCCATATATTTGGATTATAGATAGGGTTCCCGGATGGGAACAGTTCTTAACAGGGGAAATACTTTAGAATGTTCCGTATCTAAAATTGGTTACAAAACGGCAAAAAGGTACCAACATATCCAGAACACGAACATCAACCTGTTTCATTAAAACATAAATTTTCGTTTTAAAAAGAACGACTTTCCTAGATAATGTTAAGGGATGTTTTGTGTAAATGAAAAGGGACTTTATATGCTGAATATTTTGTATCAAATGTCCAATTTCAGCAGTAGGTTACGTGTATGACGTATAGATGAGTAAGAGTACATAGACAGACATACACGTGTATGACGTATAGATGAGTAAGAGTACATAGACAGACATACACGTGTATGACGTATAGATGAGTAAGAGTACATAGAGAGACATACACGTGTATGATATATAGATGAGTAAGAGTACATAGAGAGACATACACGTGTATGATGTATAGATGAGTAAGAGTTCATAGAGAGACATACACGTGTATGATGTATAGATGAGTAAGAGTTCATAGAGAGACATACACGTGTATGATGTATAGATGATTAAGAGTACATAGACAGGCATACACGTGTATGATATATAGATGAGTAAGAGTACATAGAGAGACATACACGTGTATGATATATAGATGAGTAAGAGTACATAGAGAGACATACACGTGTATGATGTATAGATGAGTAAGAGTTCATAGAGAGACATACACGTGTATGATGTATAGATGAGTAAGAGTTCATAGAGAGACATACACGTGTATGATGTATAGATGATTAAGAGTACATAGACAGGCATACACGTGTATGATGTATAGATGAGTAAGAGTACATAGAGAGACCTATACGGTATGATGTATAGATGAGTAAGAGTACATAGACAGGCATATACGTGTATGATGTATAGATGAATAAGAGTACATAGAGAGACATACACGTGTATGATGTATAGATGAGTAAGAGTACATAGACAGGCATACACGTGTATGGTGTATAGATGAGAAAGGGTACATAGACAGGCATACAGTCACGTGTATGATGTATAGATGAGTAAGAGTACATAGACAGGCATACACGTGTATGATGTTTAGTAAGAGTACATAGAGAGACATACACGTGTATGATGTATATATGAGTAAGAGTACTTAGACAGACATACACGTGTATGACGTATAGATGAGTAAGAATACATAGACAGGCATACACGTGTATGATGTATAGATGAGTAAGAGTACATAGACAGGCATACACGCGTATGATGTATAGATGAGTAAGAGTACATAGACAGACATACACGCGTATGGTGTATAGATGAGTAAGAGTACATAGACAGACATACACGTGTATGGTGTATAGATGAGTAAGAGTACATAGACAGGCATACACGTGTATGGTGTATAGATGAGTAAGAGTACATAGCCAGACATACACGTGTATGGTGTATAGATGAGTAAGAGTACATAGACAGACATACACGTGTATGGTGTATAGATGAGTAAGAGTACATAGACAGACATACACGCGTATGGTGTATAGATGAGTAAGAGTACATATACAGGCATACACGCGTATGATGTATAGATGAGTAAGAGTACATAGACAGACATACACGCGTATGGTGTATAGATGAGTAAGAGTACATAGACAGACATACACGTGTATGGTGTATAGATGAGTAAGAGTACATAGACAGGCGTACACGTGTATGGTGTATAGATGTGTAAGATGTTTACGACCTTGCTATTGTAATTAATCGATGAGTTGTGCAGTAGGGGATAGTGAACAATCGAACCTTCCGATACAGAGGAGAGCAGGTGTCAAGTCAGTTTTTTTGAGTTAAACAGAAACAGGTAACTCAAATCGTTTTTGGCTACTATCGCACTTTTAACCTGAACGTTTGTTTAATAATGATTTACGTTTTGGGGCTGTTATTCCAAATAAGGTGTTGAATATGCATTAAATTAATAATCAGTTTACGTGTTTGGGGGCATTTATAAAATAGTTTCAATGTGTTAACTAAATAGTAGACTATTCGGTGAACGAAAAATCTGGCGCAAAAACGGAGCGCGTTGGACTTTTCCAATTTGAATAGGAGGATGGTAATACAATTTAAAATCTATATTTTTAACGTGAAACAATTATGATTGAAATTTTGTGAACACAAATAAAGAGGATTACATGGAAAAAGAGGTATATAAACGTGTAAGTATTATTTATAAAAATATAAGAAAAAAATGTGAATCCATTGTTACCTAGCTGGACATTTGAAATGAATCTTCATTTAAACAAATTCAAAAACTGCCATCGATTACACAAAACATGCATACGTGAACACGCATCAATCATATACTATATGAGCCCGCAGTAGTAAATTAATACTATAATTATTATATGAACTGTGAAGCTTAAAAACATGTTGCAGACCGAAACTAAATATGCCTTGCTGTAGACGGACATTGAACTATGGGCCTCTCATCGGTCGAGTGTGATAACTTTAACACCACAGAATCCTACAATCGTTTTATATTAATATTTACCATTGCGGGGGAGATATATGTGTGGGTTTGACCTTGCTAAGTTACAACAAAACATGGTTGCGTCAAAAACTACCTCTACAAGAACAGTACTGTCCGTTTATCGGGATGACAATAGGGTACTCTTTGAGTGAGGATCGGTGCACCCTAGAACCTGTTTTAAACCCCCAGTGGTCTTTTTTGCCACTGACCGTTCCATGGCGGTAGACAATATGTAGACTTTCATGTTTGTGATGGCATATCTTGCCTTTTATTTATCTTTGTAGTTTTTGTTTGTGCGTGTTTGTGGTTGACTGTGGTACTTGAATGCTACGTTTCTTGTTCGATAATTATATCTACTTTTGCATGAGGTTGCTTGCCTTAAATTGTTAAGGAGACAACTGAAAAAGCTATCAACTTGTCCTGTTTCGATAAACATCAGCCTTAAATACAGATTAATTGAACTAACACAACCCAAGACCCGTTCTTATAATTACCTTTGATACTTTTCGACCTTTGTAACTTTTGAGTTATACAGGCCGGTCAGTCCTTTTTTGTTCAGATCATGTGAAAACTGAAAAAGTGATATAACTATATTATTGCGTAACCTAAGATGAACCACGAAGGAATCGTGTTATAATATTGAATAGCTACGTTTGACATGGTACATGTATGTCTAAATATACTGTTCACTAATAAGAATTTTCTTTAATAGTTCAAAAACAAATTAAACACAGACATCTGATGAATTAAGAATGATTCTGGAATAGAAATAAATTGACAAAATATTTAAACAAAATACATCAATTGAAAATCCGGCTCCATTGTATACTAAAGGAAAAAAGTAACGCAATTCGGGAATTTCCGCTATATACCATCGAATTGTACACGACTGCCGTAGACCTTTCCTTTCGGAAAAAAATACCCAGATCGACACATAACACACCAAATATTTTCCCTTCAAAGTTTCATAATTGATAGAATAAGAGTTTGCTTCAAGCAGAAGTCAAGACGTAAAAGTACAATACTGAAATGGCTCAAATGGTCAAAGCGAAACATCAACATTTCTGAATTTCGTGTTTCAAAGTGTACTGAGATTAAAAACTCAACAACAGCACAGTTTTGTCATTTCCTTAACCAGCTGCAACCCTTTTGTTTTACAAAACTTCTTGTGATTTCTTTGTAATAATATGTAAAATTGAGTGTGGAGAAAATACATTATATAGCGGCGTTATCTTTATATGTACTGTATACTACTTGCAAGTGGTTATTAAATACACTTAGAACGACGCTTGAGTTGATCATTTTGATCATCATTGTTTAATAGAATCAGACAGAATAGAAGCAGACAGGCAATTAGGCCGACCGTAAGAAATTGTTGGTTTTCCTTTTCCCAACCTACCCATGAAAAAGGCCCCCCACCCCCACCAAAAAACAACACTTTTTATAGCAATTCTGTAACATTATGTTTTTGTTTACTGTCCTTACCAACCAATTTTTGAAATCCGGCTCGGGGAACAGCAAACAGAGATTTTTTTAAGGATGGCCTTAACGATATAGCAGAATATACAGAAGAACAGAATGCCTCGTACGAGATTTAATAAAATATATGTGTTAGTACAATAGAGTGAAGGCTTGATTGAAAAATATTGTGTAGAACATCAATACTGATAGAAGGAGCCCTCTTCTAAGGCTTAGGTTAACATTATGCAATTACCTGAAGGACCAACATAACTTAAAGATAGGCAAGAGCATACAAGGGACATAAGGCCATCCATAAACAACTGTTAGGTTGCTGTGCTCAGATCCAAACAATTTTTAGTGGGTATGTAGGTAGGACCTTTCTGTCTTTCACCGAGTCCTTACGTTTTACGAAACATAGTGTACCATCTGTATTATACATACCATCTGTTTTAACGTGTCTCATTAATGGTTGGTATGATTTTTCAGATTGATTTAAAATAAAAAATAACAATATGTATACCCGATATTGTAACGATTTTCGACGTGATCCTAAAATACATATATAAAAATAAGAATAAAAAAAGCAACCTAACTGCCGTTTTAGTGAGTGATCAGAGCACAGCAAACCAATTCATGTTTAATGATGGCCTTATAGTGATCGATGATGGCCTTATAGTGATTGATGATGGCCTTATAGTGATTGACGATGGCCTTGTAGTGATTGATGATGGCCTTATAGTGATTGATGATGGCCTTATAGTGACTGATGATGGCCTTATAGTGATTGATGATGGCCTTATAGTGATTGACGATGGCCTTATAGTGACTGATGATGGCCTTATAGTGATTGATGATGGCCTTATAGTGATTGACGATGGCCTTATAGTGACTGACGATGGCCTTATAGTGATTGATGATGGCCTTATAGTGATTGATGATGGCCTTATAGTGATTGACGATGGCCTTGTAGTGATTGATGATGGCCTTATAGTGATTGATGATGGCCTTATAGTGATTGATGATGGCCTTATAGTGATTGACGATGGCCTTATAGTGATTGATGATGGCCTTATAGTGATTGATGATGGCCTTATAGTGATTGACGATGGCCTTGTAGTGATTGATGATGGCCTTATAGTGATTGACGATGGCCTTGTAGTGATTGATGATGACCTTATAGTGATTGATGATGGCCTTATAGTGATTGATGATGGCCTTATAGTGACTGATGATGGCCTTATAGTGATTGAGTGGAGGTTGAGACTACGCTTTTACTATACTTAAACTTTACTCCATGTTAAAAGTAATCAAAAGCCTGAACTGTTCTACACAGAAATTATGTTTTACAATGTGTACTATTTAACGTTTCTAACCCGCCAAATAACAGTAAAATTGCATTACAAAACCGTTTATCAAAACTCTATCCAGGTGTTCATGTCATATACTAATTTAAATGTGCCGATTAAAGCTAAAGGTTTATTAACAGGTTCTGAAAATATCCTTGATTGAATATGTGTAGAATGAATTATGAATTCGACGTTCCAGTTTCAGGAATTGGCCTGGCTGGTTAAAACAGTTTATAATATGTCTAAAGAGTTTGGAGTCTCAAAATACGTAAGTTATATATATATACCTCATCGTCAGTAGGTTTAGAATCGGTGTATAAAATATGGCTGTTTTTTTTGGCGGGATAGTTACTTTAATACACAGTATGTGCAGATGATCAGCGCTGGCACACTAGTGATTTTAATATAATAAGAGGCCTTCCTATGGGTTTGGGGGACCTTGGGAACATATAAAATAATGTTAGGAATCTTGGGGACATTTGCAATTACTTTAAAGCATCCAAGAATCAGCGGCCTAATTTAAGGGATCTTGGGAACAGTATTTATACTAAGAGGCCCTTCCATGGGTTTGGGGTACCTTGTCAATATGGCACATATTATTTTTAGGAATCTCGGGGACATTTGCAATTACTTTAAAGCATCCAAAAATCAAAGGCTTAATTTAAGGGCTATAGGGAACAGTATATGTACTAAGAGGCTCTCCCATGGGTTTGGCGGACCTTGGGAAAATGGCAAATTATTTTTAGGGATCTAAGGTACATTTGCAATTACTTTAAAGCATCCAAGAATCAAAGGCCTAATTTAAGGGATCTAGGGAACAGGAACATACTAAGAGACACTTTCATGGGATTTTGAGACCTTAGGGTAATACGGTAAACTATTTTAGGAATAAGTGGTGGGGGGGGGGGGGGCATTTGCAATTACTTAAAAAAATCCAATGATCGAAGGCCTAATTTAAGAGATCTAGGGAACAGCTAATATAGTAAGAGGCCCTCCTATGTGTTGGTTTGGGGACCTTGTGAACAAGGCAAATTATGTTTAGGGATCTGACGGACATTGTCAATTACTTCTAAGAATCCAAGAAGCAAAGGCTTCAGTTAAGAGATCAGTGAAACAGTGTCATACAAAAAGTAAACAATAGATGTTCTAGTGAGCAATGGTCATTACTTAAAGGAATACAGGGAACCAATCTCCTGAGAGGCCCTTATATAAAGTTTGATATCATAAAACGTTACCGTGCTACTTCTGGAAGATGTCCTGGACCTTGATGACCTTGATGACCTTGAGCTCTATGGAACAAATTCATATATTTTAGTTTTTACTGACACAAACAGTGTAGACACTCAACTCATGTACTACTTATTAACTGTTTTATTAATTGAATGTTTTGTTCATAATTCATTCAAGAGATTTCAAAATCAAAAGGTCTGATGAAATTCCTTTGGTTGACTTTCTCTTTATATGAGACAACTGTTTTACCAAAAAGTAGAAACATTCTTCGGACTAAACTGCATTCATTTGAAGCCGTTTTAATCGTGGATGTCCGTCTATCAGTACTCGCGTGTCTTTAAACACAAATAGCATACTGGTAGAGAAGTGCAAAATTCGGAATTAAAGCGACACATGACAGTCGTAATTATACTGAGGGAAAACAGTTTAGCACGTTTTTTTAGATGAACTAATACTGTATACAAGATATACTGACATTTTGGGACTTTACGGGCTTGACCCCTACGTTCATTTATTCTTTACTTCATTAAGATGTTCGACTGTTATTGATGTGTGTTTAATAAAATAGTGTGTCTATGGCAGTAGTTTCTTGATTTTACAACCAAAAATGTATTATCTCCAGGGTGCAACATAAAATTGCTAAACTTTTTACCTCAGTATAGTTTTAAACTTGCGGCGTTCAGTTAGATGCCCTATATAAACTTCGTGTTTGCAATCATTATTAACACATTTGACAAGTTCAAAGCAAGTCGTTTTTGTTTATTACTAATTATTTATTAAATTTTACCAGTAATATATTGTTAAACTTATGATAGAAAAACGATTACAACTTGACGAAAACTCCAAATTAGATTAAAACAAAATTGAAATAAACTGTTTTAAATTGCATGTTTATATATTAAATAAAATGTATTACTTACCCACCAAGCTTCCAATTCCACGACACATAAAGCAAGTATTATAACCGAAACTAGCGAAATAAACCGCATGTTTGTCGTATTAAGATACAGATTACAGACAGATGATCGTCTAAGTTTCTGCCTTCCTCAAACTACTTCTACATTGTTACAAAACGAAGTGCTTTTTATAGTACGCAAAATCCGTGTGACTGCTGGATAGCAAGTTTTCATTGGACACGCATAAGAGGAAGGAGAACTTTATCGCGAGTAAAACAAGTGCGTACCAGGAATTGTTTACGTTACTAATTACGAATTTCAAGACATGAAACTGTAAGACAGATAAACAATCAAAATACATGTGGCAGCGTACCCGGAAGTTACACACCGCTTCTGATTTTTTCGTTATGCTAAGCTTCACGGATCCAGACGATATCTGCTAGTAAGACATATGCATGATCTGGTCTGGCTGGCCGAAACAATACTGAGTTAAGATATACATAGAGCGTACAATGAAATGTAATGATCTGTTCAAGCTTCAAGATTTATTTAATTCAAGACCCCTAACCGGGGTATGTGAATACAACAGAATAACAACGAAACAATATAACAGCAACATAGGTGGAATGAACATATGTAACATAATTTGCATATGATAAAAATAAATGTTATGGAGATAGCATTCAATGAAGGAAGTATTTATGGAGGGAAACAACATAATCAAAAGATATCATATGCACTTTTTAGGCAGTTGCAAGCTAATGTAAAAGAACAATAGTCATGGTTGTTAAATTAATATAAAGGGTAGTATTTATTGAAAAACAAATTATTTTACTAACTTTTGGGAGTTTCATTACAGTATGTATGTCTTCTGAATTGAAAAGAATATTCATATTCTGAGTATTATGGTTCTTAACAAGTGCAGTAGGGGGCAATCTTTTCCCGTGTATTTATTTCTTATATCTGTTATACTTTGAATGGACTTGTCACGAAACATTCATGTACCGTTCATGTACCGTTCATGTACAGTTCATGTACAAAATATCAGTAGATCTACACACAGTTCATTAATTTCTTTTGGTGTAAGATCGTGATTTCTCAGTACAAGTTTTGGTTAAGATCGGTACTATGATAAGAAAATCATGTTATCACCACTGGTAACTATGTACAATATACTTGGGGACAAAGAAGAATAAAACAACAATATATGTGGTCATAATTATTAAATTGACATCAAGAACACACGACGGTTGATATCTTTATCAAGCTTGAAATTAGACGTCGAATTATTAATCTAGTATCATTTTGACTTAATTTTTGAGACCCTGTTTGCAACTTATTAAGTAAAATTTCTTGGTTATTTTGTGTTAGGTTTGGTATTAAATATGTTACTGGTGCGATGTAGTAAGTATATAGTAATATGAAAGCAGCAACATTGCTTTGAACTATGTAAGTAATTAATATTGACGATTGCAAATATGAATGCAATGTAGAACAATGGTCATACTGGGGAAGGTTCCCCGCCAAACCAACATATTGGACCGAAATGACATTGTTAAGGAGGGTGATATTGGACAAAGTCCCCCGCCAAACCACCATATTGGATCGGAATGATATTGTTAAGGCATGGCGTTATGAAACAGTAATACCTGTTTTAAATAAACCATAAATAAAAAAACAGTTTTATAACATTATTAATTTACACTGGTAATGATCAATTTCCTTACTTCTAGTGATAAGTGGTGGAGGTCTCATGTTTTTCTTTTTCTTTTCCTAGTTGGCATAGAAATTCAGGCATCAATGAGATCTTTTTTTGTACAGTTGTACAGGATATTGAGTTACAAACGTCCGGAAACCTGAAACAATGCATCTTATCTCATGTGGCGGCCATCTTGGATTTGACTCTTTGATCTCAAAATCGAGCTAAGTCTAGGTTTTGAATGCATACCAAGTTTTAAAATGATACGCGAACAAGTGTCGCCGCAAATTACCGGAAACCTTTAAGACGAATTTTGAGTTGCGGCCATTTTCGATATTGACGTGTCGATCTTGAAATCGCATTTAAGCGACTTTCCTTTGTTTTTGCATTCATTAAGACAGACACCAAGTTTGTAAAGGGTGTTTTAAAAGTTTGTGGCCATAAATGCCCGGAACACTTCGGAACGGACGTACACGGCCTGACTGACGGACAGACGGACGTCCAGACAGACAGACGGACGTTCAGACATAGTCCGCTTGTATAGTCCTCCTTCTGCGCGGAACAGAAGGTACTGGAAAGCCGCGAGTTAATTCTTTTTTTTCAAAATTGCCGTGTGTCCCTTTAAGGCCTCAATAAGCTATCAGGATGTCAGTATTTACTGGGTTATTGCCAAACGACCTTTATACCATACCTAAAACTGAACCATTAATTATTTAACATTTGCGGAATACTTTTTATGAAAGAGAACCTGAACTTTTAATATTTTACGAGACGTGATTGAAATCCTGTTTAATTCGTACATACGATTTTGAGTTCGTATTGAAACAAATAACATTAACTGTTGACTGTCTATGTTTATGTAAACGAGTAAACGTACATGTTGAATACTCGATTGAAAAACGTGTGTCTTCGATAGCTCAGTTGGCAGTGTGCTATCACGATAAGATTGGGGCCTTGTGTTAATGCACGTTTTTTTTACTATTTGTAATATTTGACGCCCAACGAAGGAATGGCCTGTTGTATACCGACATCAACACATGTATTCGGTTCTTTAAAATCATTGTGTTGTTTTATAGTTCAATCTGGGCCGATCATTATGTAGAAATCTGTACCTGGTAACTTAAAGTAGCTATCCCGCCAGATAACGGCACAATTACACTACAAAACCGCTCATCAAAACTCTATCCAGGTGTTCAAGTCATATAATAATGTATTTTTGCCAGTTAAAAGTATATGATTTTTCACCGGTTCTTAAAATACCCGAGATTGGATATGCGTAAAATGTATGGTTACTCAACGTTCAACGCTCCAGGGTTGGGGTATGGCGTGGATGTTAAGGCTGTTTATATTGTGTCTATAGAGTTTGGATTCTCAAACTGTGTAAGTTATATATATAACTCTTAGTCAGTAGGTTCGGAAACGGTGTACATATGTTGTAAAATGTGGCTGTTGTTGGCGGGATAGCTGCTTTAATGCTGTCACAGAGTTAATTGCCTTTTGTCTAGGATCTTATATGTTGGTTAACTGTAAAATGAAAATTGACAAGAAATACCGGTGTTTCGTGTTTATGGTATGTTATATAAAGGTATGTATATATGATGCATTATAACGTATTTGCTTCAATGTTTGTCGACACTTTAAAGCAACTAACCCGTCAAATAATAGCACAATTACAGTACTAAATCAAAACTATATCCATGTGTTTAGGTCATATACTAATGTATATTTACCGATTAAAAGTATAATATTTTGCACGTGTTCTTAAAACACCTGTGATTGAATATTCGTTAAATGAATTATGAGTTGGTAACTCTTAATTAAATGCATCAGTTCTTGGGATTGGCCTGGCTGGTTACAGACGTTTATATTGTGACTATAGATTTTGGATTCTCAAAATATACGGGATAGCTATTTTAAAATCATTTTAAAAGTACGGCCGTATTACTGAAAGTTCCCACGTGTCTATATAACAATGCACAATAAAGGTTATATATGCTATTTACGTCATAATTAAATCAAACGAATAGGCCTATCCATTCAATTTGACAGAGTCTGTTAAGTATCTGCCAATGATATGACTTTATGGGCAAACGATCAATGACTTCCTGATTGTTTTCCTTATCGTCAACTTGTAGCTGAGTATATTCAAGTTGAGTGGTATTATACAGATAAGTATCAGCATCCTAAGTATGCTA